>JANPWX010015834.1:0-10264 GCA_024734555.1 Trochalopteron elliotii
CCCTGGAAGCTGGGCCAGCTCTGGATCTCCTGGAAGAGGAGATCCACGGTCCTGGCCTGGGGACTTGATGGCATCCAGAATGGTGAGCACCGAGTCCATGTGGCAGAGGTGGACAGTTAGGGGACACAGCTGGGGACACATCTGGGGGGACAGGGGGTGGGGAGTGAGGGTTGGAGGAGGGGAGATGCATCCAAATATGTGCCAAAGTCAAGGGGAGGGTGCCCAAAACTGGGGGAAAGGATGGGAAAAGAGGGAAAGGATCCAAAATAGGGGGAAAACAGACCCAAAAGAGGGGGAAAGGACCCAAAATAGGGAGAAAAAGAGAGAAAATAGGGAGAAGGGACCCAAAATGGGGGGGGGGGAAGGACCCAAAATCAGAGGACAAAGGTTGTTATGGGATGTCATGGAGTGTCTCAGGGTGTCATGGGATGTCCCTACCTGATGGGACAGGTGAAGATGCTCAGCGTCAGGAGCAGCCACAGGAACATCCTGGAGGACACAGGGCACCTTGAGGGACACAGCCCTGGGACCTCGGGGACTTTGGCCCCAAAGGGGGAGAAGGAGGGGGACACAGGGGAAGGGATGGGGACACGTAGGGGACATGGGGACAGGGACTCACAGTGGGGCCAGGGACACACGGGACAGGACAGGGACACACAGTGGGGTGACACGGACCCACGGCGGGGCATGGGAACATATGGAGGGAGGGGGCATGATGCCACAAGGAGACACATCAGGGGACAACGTCACTACACCTGTTGGGATGCTGCCACCAGGGCACCTCCGGTCACACCCAGCTTGGGGCCACGTGACCCCCTGGGTGCCTCCTTTGGGGCAGGATTTTGTCCCGATGCGGGGGATTTGCCGCGGGCTGGGGCCGCTGTCGAGCTCCGCTGTCTTTGCCCGGGAGCCCCCGGGCGGAGCTCTCTGCTCGGGGCCAAGGGCCGGGCGGCCGCTCGGCGGCTCCGAGACGGCAGAATTTTGGAGGGTCCCGGTGCTGGCTGCCGGGGGATGCGCGGGACCCTCCCGCGGTGGGGGTTGGGCTGCCCGGGTCAGGCGCCGCATCGTCAGCCCGGAGCTACGTGGCGATGGCCCGGTACCGGCGGGGCTGGGGCTGGGAGAGCGGAGAAAAGTGGTACCGGAGCTCAGGGAGCCTGTACAGCCTGCGGGGGGCGGACGTGCCCATAAGGGGGACCCCCGGTAGCCTGGAGATGTTGGGAGCGTGGCCAAGGGAGACCCATGGGTACCCCGGGGCCCTGAAACGGGGAGCCCTGACAGGTGGTACCCCTGGAGCCCCTCTGACAGCCAGCTGGGGAGCCCAGAGAAGGGGAACCTCTGGGGTTCCCAGGAGCCCCAGCAGCCCAGAGAGAGGGGATACTGATTTATTAAAAATATGGATATTGATCTAATACCGATATCCAACTATGACGGACAAAGACTCTCTAACAGTTTATAGTTAGAAAGTGTATGTTTATTACGACGCTGGGCAGCGTGCGGGATTGCTCCCAAATACATACACGCAATTTACAGATGATCACAGGGTCTTTTTATGTGCAGGAGTATTGAATACCCAAAACACAAATGCATATTCATAACTCTGGTACATCCCATTCCCCGCTTCGTATGGTAATTAGCCAAAAAGCCATTAAGCATGCGTAGTTAGTTCTTTGAAATGGGTCGGTGGTCTTTTTTGTGGGGCGGGGTCTTAAAATGATGAAGTAAGATGGGTCTTCCTCGCTTTGACTTTTTAACCTTTTAGTGTTACATGACAACTGAACCCTGTTTTTCCAGGGCTGTTTGATTTATGGTTGTATTGTATTCTTGGAGTCTATTGATTAGTCAGAATACATAAACAGGCCTCATGATTTATCAGTTCCTTGTTAGTAGAGGGAAGTTTGTCTATCTTACCTCAGCAATATCTAGTTTAACTGAAGTCTTTAATTCTTAAAAATTTATGTCTCATTCCCCACTTCTTCTTTAAAGTGAGTAAATTCCTTTACTCAATATGTAGAATCTTCCTCATCTATCCAAGCCGTACAGCTAGTGTCCCTCAAGATCAAGCCATTCACCTTTGATAGTGAAGTTAAGGCTGCTACTCATCGTAGCATCCTCCGATTCCAAACAAGTATCACAACAGATAAAACTAAACTTAAACTAACCAAAATAAGCAACACAACTATAGGGTGGACTAAGGCATTTAGTATACCGGTTGCTGTCAGAGACCACCCGAAAAGGACATCCCACCAATGATGAGACAAATGTTCCTCAAGCCTTTTAAAAACTCCTTTGATGGTCTCTGTGTCATGATGTATGGTAATTAATGTCTTTTTCTCCCCTTCTCTAATTTCCTTTAAGATTTCTCTCAATTTGGGATGTTTCATCAATTAAGCGACTAAAGTCAAATTCATTCCTATGGGCACAGGAAGAATCTTCTGCACAGTGGTTAGGTTAGCCTTTATATATTGATGTGATATTACAGGTGCCTGATAGGAAAAATCACATCCCTTAATTCTAACAAAATTGCAAACACACAAATTGAATTGGGTCTTATGGGTGGGTGGTAAGCCTCGTGGAACCCGTCCTGTACGAATGCATACTTACATCCCTTAACATTTCTTTCTTCCCATAAGCTTGCATTCGTGACTTTTAGCATCTTATTTAAAGCCTTACAAGAGTAAGCACCATAAGCTCTTCCTGGACACCTGTTTATCTCGGTCACATTGTACCTACGTGGTATTGCATTGACTCTTGTTACGGTTAAGGTAATTACTGCAATAATTACAACTTCCCACATAATGTCCATAATAACTATTAGTCCATTTATTCATGGTTCCGAGTGAGCTTCAGCTTCAGTTCATTATCGCCTGGTGTGATCTTCCAGATTCCTTCTGGGGCTTTCTTCACTCGGGAATGATGGATCCAGGCCTTCTGTTCTTTGATTTTGATGGCAGTGAAGGTAGTAAGAAGCACCTGGAATGGTCCTTCCCACTGTGGTTCCAAGGTCTTTTCTGCAAAAGACTTAACATATACATAATCCCCAGTACATGATATTAATGTACTGGCCCATCTAATTCCCTGTTTTGAGCTCCAGCCACAAATTTCTCAATTTCTCTATGCTGTCTATTTAGGGCCACCATATACCTATGTAGGGTTTCTTTCCCTACTTGCATGGGTGTTGTTCCTTCTTGAATTGCATACGGCCTTCCATACAATATTTCAAAAGGGCTTAGTTTCTCCTTTGTCCTTGGTTTTCTCCGAATTCACAATAATGCCAATGGGGGAGATCCTGGGGCCAGGGCAAATTTACTTCTTGCCCCAGTTTCACAATTTGTTGTTTAATCAAGTGGTTCATTTTTTCCACTTGGCCACTAGATTGAGAGTGGTATGGGGTATGCATTTCCCAGTCTATTCCCAGGTGTTTACTTATTTGCTGTATAATTTTTGAAATAAAGTGTGGCCCTCTATCTGAGGATATGGTGGCTGGAACTCCAAACCTTGGTATTATTTCTTGCAACAGTGCTTTGGTTACCTCTTGGGCCTTAGCTGATCTGGCAGAAAAGGCTTCTGGCCATCCTGAAAAGGTATCAGTTAACACCAGCAGGTAACAATATCCTCCTTTCCTGGGCAGCTCTGTAAAATCAATTTGCCATTGTTGCCCAGGTCCACAGCCTTTCCCAATTTGTCCCATTTTAGGCTTTGGGGTATTTTTGGGATTAGTTCTGAGGCAAAGGCTACACTGACGGGTTACCTGTATCACTGTACCTTGTAACTTCCTGGCCAAAATTCTTTCCTTCAAATAGCTATACAGGGCGTCTATTCCCCAATGTGTTTTCTCATGTTCCCTTTGCAGTAATGGCCATAACAAATAGGTGGGTACTACAAGCTTCCCTTCCTCTGTCACGGCCCACCCTTCTTGATAATAATTTGCTTTTTCTGCTTTAATAAGTTTCTTATCTTTTTTATTGTATACTGGCTTACCTTCAATTGAAATTTTTCCATCTGGAATCAGTGCTGCCTCAATCGTCTCATTGGGTACCTCACCTTTGGCTGCGTCTTTTGCCTCTCTGTCCACCAGCATATTCCCCTCTTCCAATTCAGAGCTCACCTTTTGATGTGCTTTGATGTGCATGATTGCTATCCTCTCAGGTAGCTGCACGGCATCCAGCAGCTTCAGGATTTCTTGTGAATGTTTAATGCTTTTCCCTGGTGAGTTTAACAGTCCTCTCGCCTTCCAAATGTCTCTGTGTGCATGGACTACCCCAAATGCATACCTTGAGTCTGTATAGATGTTAATTTCTTTCCCTTTTGCCAGCTCTAAGGCTCGGATCAAAGCGATTATTTCAGCCTTCTGTGCAGAGGTGTTGGTGGGCAATGGTCCAGACTCTTATTACCTCCCTGCTGGTGGTAACTGCATACCCAGCATGCTGCTTTCCACTGACAACGTAGCTGCTTCCATCAGTAAACCAGGTCTCAGCATCCTCAGTCGGAGGATCCTTCAGATCCGGGCAGCTGGAGTAGGTGGCTTCGAGGGTCTCCAGGCACTCGTGGATCACTGGTTCTCCCATCCTCCCACTGAGGAAGGAAGCTGGGCTCACAATGTTAGTTACCACAATCTCAACATTATCTTGTTCTACCAGTATAGCCTGGTACTTCAGGAATCTCTGTGGGGAAAGCCAATGTTTTTCTTTTCCCTCAAGGACTGCAGACACCGTGTGGGACACTAGCACAGTCATTTTCTGGCCTAGGGTGAATTTGTGTGCTTCCTGGATATTCACTGCCACTGCTGCAACAGCTCTGAGGCATCCTGGCCATCCTTTAGCAGCCGTATCCAGTTGTTTGGAAAGACAGGCCACTGCCCTCTGTTATGGGCCTGGGTTCTGTGCCAGTATTCCCAAGGCAATCCCTTGCTTTTCATGAGAGAACAAGAAGAATGGTTTACTCACATCTGGAAGTCCCAGGGCTGGAGCTGACATGAGGGCCTTCTTTAGCTGGTCAAAGGCTCAAGTAGCTTCCTTTGTCCACTGAAGTTCTCGTCCAGTCTACACATGTCTCCTGGGTCCGTGTGGCTATCAGGAGGTCATCCATGTACTGGAGCAGCTGTTCTTCTCCTGGTGGGGGTTCTTAAGACTCCAAATCCTTTCCAAGCTGCTCCCCAAATATAGTGGCCGAGTTTTGTACTTCTGGGGAAGCACACACCATGTGAGTGGGTTCTTCTGTCCAGTTTTGGGGTCCTCCCACTCAAATGCAAATATTTTCTGGCTGGCTTCATGGAGAGGGAGGCAAAAGAAAGCATCCTTCAAATCTAAAACAGTAGACCAGGTTAGTTTGGGGATTAAACGATTTAACAAGGTATAAGGGTCAGCAATTACTGGATACAAGTCTTCAGTTACCTTAAGGCTGTACTAGCCTGTATGACCCATCAGGCTTCTTCATTGGCAAGATAGGAGTGTTGAAATCAGACTGACACTCTCTCAGTAGTCCTATCTTCAAAAAGTTTTCAATAATTGGACTAATTCATTGTCCATCTTCTTTCTTTAGGGGATATTGTTTAACCCTTACTGGCTGTCCTCCTTCTTTGAGTTTGATCTGTACTGGTAGTGCATTCTTTACCCTGCCTGGTATGTCAGAAGCTCACATTCCAGGAAACACCTGATCTATTATTTTCCTGAAGTTCTCTTCTTCATTTGCAACTTCAATTTTTTTGGTTATCATTATTAAACTTAACAGTTCTACATACTGTTGATCCTTTACCTCCAAAATAATTTCCCCATTCTTAAATATTATTTTTGTCTCCAGCTGCCCTAGCAGATCTCTGCCCAAAAGTGCAGATGGAGCTTTAGGCACATATAAAAATCGATGAATTTCTCATTGTTTCCCCAATTTATACTTCAATGGTTTGCAAAAATAAGCTCTTTCAGATTGGCCAGTTGCTCCTTTTACCATAACATTTCATTGGTTACAGGTATTAGGGCCTTATTCAGCACTGAAAATGTTGCCTCTGTATTTATTAAGAACAGCCTCTTTCAAAACTAATTGTTTTTCAGTCTCTCTTAAGGCATCGAGCAGCAATTGCAGGTCTTTTTAGTTAGGTAAATGCTGCTTGATTATAAACTTTATTTTTTTAGCAACCCCTATTGGATCACTTCGACAACCTTTAGCATTCTTTTCCCAAACCTCTAAATCAATCGAGGAAAAGGGAACCTTAATCAGTTTTGTTTCTCCATCAGAGGTCATTGCTTGTCTTAGAGGTGCTTGTTTGCTCTCATTTGCCCCTATGTTTAAAATCCTCTTTTCTCAACGCCTTTTGATCTTATCCCAGTTCTTAAGTTTCACTTGGTATTCCTCTGGTACAAAAATATGCTGGCCACACTCAACTTTAAGAATTTTTACTGGTTTCTTTAAGATTTTTGAAATCCCATCCTTGGGCAGGGAAACTCTTTTGAACCAGCCTCCCAATTCTTGTGCCTCCTATTCCTGAGCATACAGTTTAACCAGCAAAAGGAAAAAAACCCAGCTTGGTAATCTTAAAAAAGAAAAAAGTTAGCAGTATGTCATTCTTCAAAACAAGGTTCGAAGCATCAGCTGTTGAGGAAAGAACTTATGGTTACACAAAAAATGAAGAAAAGAAAAAAAACCCCTCCTTTTTTTTTTATTAAAAACAAAACAAAACAAAACAAAACAAAACAAAAAACCCCCTCCACACAATAAGCCAGGCACTTCACTCAAATTGTTGGTTATCAATCACTTATTAAACCAGGTCTTCTGTTATGCCTTGCCTTGGATATATTGCTATTAAAATTCATTTGAAATTATCAAATGTGAACTTCGCAAAGTACCAGCGGAGCTCCGGCAGAAATCCCACAATTCTGTGCTGTACTCAGAATGTGAATCGCTGTGTGAATTACGGCTATCTCTGCACACTAAAATCCCTTGCCTACCTCTGCTGGCACTGGGCTCCCCGTTCTTTCCACACAATCAAAAGCTGCTAGACCGAGTTTTCCTTTTCTGCAGGGACTTGACTCCAAACACCAACAGTTTTAGGCTCACAAAGGAAACAGTCGGGGGTCCCTTACGACCCTAAACACATTCGACCAAAAGTTTTGACAAGGTCTCGCCAAAATCCCAAGGATTTCGGCCGGGACGCAGCACAGATCCTTTCGCAGAAAAGCGGGGGAGGACCTTGATCTCTCACTGCCTGTCCGCTCCTCTGCGGTTGAGGACCAAGCTACTAGCACTTTAAGATATTATTACACACTCTGGCAACTGCAACCCTCACAAACAAATAAGAATATTTGGTTTTTTCACTCGCCAAAATCCTCTCGGTGTTTTACAAGGGACATGACCTGAGGCTGCCAAGCCTAGATTCCTCTCCAGTTACCAGGGCAACAAATCACCTCGATCACTGCGGTATGTCGGACTAGACTTTCGAGAGGAAAAAAACCAAACCCCTTTCCCTTGCTTGTTTTACTTAAAAACAATAAACAGCTTATTCACTCACAGATGTTTTTCTACTGAACAACACACTGATTAAAATCACACTATCAGTTACACAGTCAAAACTCACACACAGCGCTCTGCGTGACACACTCCACTCACGGCATAAAGCCCCAAATCCCTCCGCTTTCGCAGACAGAGGTGTCCTTCCGCGGATCGGTGGGGATTTTAAAATCTCTCACAACTTTAAACTTGCAAAACTTTTAAAAACACTTACAAAGGTTAGTAACACGCTCCAAAATTACACAAACCAAAACGCCTACAAGACAAACTGTCACACACCATAACACATACGGCACACAAATTATTCTTTTTCCACTTAAGCACACACAATCACAAACCTACGAGACCACCACTAAACAAACACGGATCTCTCTGCAATACACACTGCAATCTGTCTGCAATACGCACACACATCCGGCGCGCGGGATCACGACCCAAAACGGGACCCTCTGTGTCTCAAAACTCGGGCTAGCCCCTCAGAGTATGGATTACCATGTTTTTTTGCGGGGGGAGGCAGGAGAGGGGAGAACACTGGGACACCGAAGTGTGCAGCCCAGAGAGAAAAGAGCCCCAGGATTCAGCCTGGGGAAGGGAACACCCTGGAGAGGGGGAACTCCTGGAACTCCCTGCAGCCTGAAGCAGAGTCAGGGGAAATGGAAGCGCTGGTACCCCAAGAGCCCCGGCATGGCTAAGTGGGAGCCCAGAGAGGGGGAGGCAGGGAACCCTCAGGGACTGCAGGGAACCCCCAGCAGCAGAGAGGAGGGGGAGCCCCAGAAGCCCAAGGTCAGAAGAGCAGAGAGAGGGGAGCCTAGGGATTCCTGGGAGCCCTGACAGGCTGGAGAGGGTGGGGACACCAGAGAGGAGAACCCTCAATACGTGCACAACTCCCAGAAGTTCAAACTGGAGAGACCAGAGAAAGGGGAAGTCCTGGACAGGTTTTTTTGGGATGACCATGATCCATCCAAGTCTTGTGGGGGCTCAATCTCGGTATTTCTGAGGGTTTTTTCAGCTAAATCTTGGTCTGGAAGTTTCTATGACACAAAATGTCTGTTGCGTTCTAGAGAAGGGCTTGGGCAGGACAAATCCCCAACCAAATGCTCTCACACCTTCTTTTCCCCCCAAACCAGGATTTCCTATTCCCAAACCTTGCCCCGATGAAGGAGGAGGAGGCTGCAAGGAAGAGGAAGATGGTCCAAGAACCCCAGGCAGGTGAGGAGGAAGTCAGTGCCCCTTTCCCCCTCTCTCCTGCTCCATCTCCCAGCCCAGCCTGGCTCCCGCCTGCAGGACAACCCCGCTGCCAGTGCTGTCCTGCTGGGGATGCATTGAGGGGATTTCCTTCCCCTTCCCTGTGACATGTAGGCAAATCCCATCCTCTCCTTGTCCTTCCTCCTCCAGACTAGGAGCTGAGGATGGAGATCAGAGAGGAAAATCCCTGCAGCAGAACCTCGTGGAAGAGGCTGTTTTGAGTGGCTTCACGGCACAGGAATCCAATGGGGAGGAAAAGCTCTGGAGATCCCACACAAGGAGTGGCTGCAAATGCAGATCACGGGGATCTGAGGAGGAAAGATCCACCGTGGGCCAGGGAGGCGGCCGGAGCTCTGAGCTGGGGGTCCCTGAACAGCGTCAGTAGGGTGAGAAGCCCCACAAGTGCTCGAAATGTGAGAAGAGCTTTAGCAAGAGATGCTCCCTGATCTGCCACTGGAGAATCCACAAGGAGTGACGGCCCTATGAGTGTGGGGAGTGTGGGAAGAGTTTCAGGTCAAACTCTGAACCCTTCATCTACCAGAGGAACCACACTGGGGAGAGGCCCTACGAATGTGATAAATGCAAGAGGAGGTTTCTGACAAGCACCCATCTCCTCTTGTCTTGGATTTTGAGTCCAAGATTCCCCTAATTAGGGTTTTTTCCCTTTTCAAAATCCCATGCCAGAGTTAGAAAGAAGAGCGGATCTTGCAGCTCGGTCTTGAAAGGTGTTTATTAAATTTTTTATCTGAAGGTCAGTGCACCGCCTAACACCAGGCTTAGCACAATGAAAAGCACCACTGCCAAGAACACCAGAACTGGTATCCAAGGTCTCTTAAAGGTTTCTAACCCAATCAACCCTTGAAACGTACTATATTTGCAATTTTGTACCAATAATTACTACTAATTCTAGATACACAATTTTCTACATCGCCTGCCTTCTACCAAGGTCTTTGTGCCACCGTCACAGCAGAAGATGGAGTAGGAAGAAGAAGAAGAACTCAAGACACCGCCCAAAATTCTCCATCTTGCCTCTATCTACTTCCATTCTAAAAACCCAAAACTACACATTTTTACCCTGTGACAAACTAAACTACTATCTAATTTAAAATTTTGTTGTTTTCTTTTCCTCCATAAGTGTTGGCAATTTTTTCCCATGGGCTAACGTCAAAGGCGACACTTTCCTGGGGTCCCAGCAGGGGTCCCAGACCCCCCAAGGCAGTTTGAGGGGTTTTCCCCATGCCCTGGACTCCAACACTCCTGTACCATCAGATTCCCATGAGAGGCCCTTCCGCTGCCCCGACTGTGGGAAGGGCTTCAAGCACAACTCCACCCTCAGCACCTCCCCACTGGCGCATCCACGCTGGGGAACGACCCTATGAGTGTGTGGAATGTGGAAAGAGGTACAGGCATGGCTCCCACCTCCTCTACCACCAGCGGGTGCACACAGGGGCATGGTCCTACACGTGCTTGGAACATGGGAAGAGCTTCAGCGACAATTCCCACCTGCTCTGGCACCAAAGGT
>JANPWX010015837.1:0-14201 GCA_024734555.1 Trochalopteron elliotii
AAATAATATATATCTCTCTCTCTATATATAATATATATAATATATAATGTTCTGAGAATCCTTATAACAACAACAATCTCTTAAAAATATTTACAGAAGGACCTCTCTATAAACAATGACTTAATAAATATATTTAAAATAATAATAAAACACATACAGGAGGGCCCAAGAGGATGAGACCAAAGCCACTGGACACTATTGCCACGGGTGGCCCTGAAATCTCTGTGTGTGCTCTGGCCACCTGAGAGCACTACAGCGTGTTAGGAGGAGCAATCCCTGACACACCCAGCACCAAGTAAAGCAAATGCCCACCTCACTGAGTCAGTCTCTGAGGTGACTCTTGGCTCAGCACTGGAGCGAAGAGTTCTTATTTCAAAATGTTAGAACGTAGCAGTATCTCTGAACTAAAACACAGCATCTGGTTCTGGCAACACAAACACATTGCTTTTCCCTTCTTCAGCCTTTGTATTTCTGGACGAGTTTGTTTTCTCAATTGCTGGAGTAGGTACCCCATTCTTACATACACTGCAATTATTAACACAAACCAAATCTCAGTGCCAGTATCACAACTGCAGGATGTGGCTTAGGTTGGAAAAGCCTGTGGCAGCTGGGGAACATCCAAGAAAATTTTCTCACCAATGGTTCTCTCCTTCCCTCTCCATTTGTTGTAGGACATGATGTGCTTGTTTTATATTGTGATGGACACTGATCAGTGTCTTCTGACTTTTCTTCTTCCACTCTTGTCGCAGTTTGTGCAGGCCAGGATGTTCCAACAGTTTTTTTGACCATGGTAATGTTCATTTCAATGGGTGTTGGAGGAAAGTTGACATGTAGGTTCTGTAACACAGCTTCTGGTAGGTAATAGTTGAATTCACATTCTGCTCTGTTAGTAAAGTTACAAATACCTACTTTTGAGTGGTAGGCAAGTTGGATGTGTTATCTACTTGTAGTTGTTTGAAAGCAAAACGAGTGAGAGGCTCCAAGTCAGAAATACAGTTTAATAGGAAGAAGAAAAAAAAGGTAAAATAAAAAAAATGCAGTAATACAAAAGACCACTGACAGAGTCAGAATACAACCTGAGTGGGATGATGGAAGCAGTGATCCCATAGAAAGGTCTGGTAGCTCTGATCCTCTGGGAATCCAGTGGGTAAGGTCCCCCATATTGTCCCAAGTCCCAGATTATATCCAGGTGAGAATGTTTGGGTCCTCCCCCTGGACAGAGCATCTCACAATGGGATGATGAGTCATACGGGGGGTCCTTGATGGCCCATTAAAGTGAGATAACTATGATATCTATGAGTCATGCAGCAGGCCATTAACAAAAGATCCATTAACAGAAGACCCATTAACAGAAGGCACCTTAACAGAAGACACCTTAACAGAAGAGGGAAGGGGAGCCTGGAAGAACACTGCTTCAGCAATTGGTTTCAACAGTTCATGAAGATGGTGATAGAATACTTTGTGCATATCTTATACTACAACCCAGGACACTACTGTTAAGCTGTCACAGGGGTTCCAAAACACAGACATCCTTGTCTTATCCACACCAGGATGGATTCAGGATTATTGTTGGAGTACATTTCAAGTGACTTTGTTCTGGGCTTTCAGAGAGTTACTTTCACACTGCCTTGGGAGGTGACTCATGGTGATGGGGATATCCCATTGTCATTTGTGCCAGGAACTGTCACTGTTTCCTACCCAGGGCCTCCCACGCCTTGGGGGATATCAGGAGAGGTGTAAGGTCCACTCAGGACCCCACAGAGGGTGGGGCCAGGGTTGCCTCTTCCCTGCCGGTGGGGGGATCGGAGGCCCGGCCGTGGGGGTGTTGGGCTGTGTGCGTTTATCCAGCCGGGGCTATTGCTTTGTTGTAAACTGGCGCTAGAACCGGACCTGCTGCCTTCAGCGTTTCTGCTGGCTGCCGGTGAGTGATACTGAGATCCACTGTTGCTTGACCTGATCTGCCTGCCCTCTCTCTTTCCTGCCTGCTGCCGGTGGTGGTGCTGAGATTGGTCGCTGCCCGTGAATTTACAAAAGGAGCGATTTCCCCTCTCCGCCCTCACCCGAGACGCCATCATACCGCCTTGGAGCGCCCCCTGCTGGCCAGGGGGAGCCATTGCACCTGCCCGGCCTCAGTGGGGGCCTGCCCGCGCCCTCTGCCGGCTGTGACTGTAACTGCACCAAGGGGGAAAGTGGTGCTTGGCGGGTGGAAAACTCCTGTTAGTGCTTTCTCTTGTTGTTTGTGGTTTGTTCTGTTTTATATATAGTAGACAACTGTTATTCCTTTTCCCATAGTTTTGCCTGAAACCCTGTAATTTTGAAGTTGTAATAATTTGGAGGGAGAGGGTCGTCTTTTCCATTCCAGGAAGGTTCCCACTTTACTTGGCAGACATCTTTCTTTTAAAACCAAGACAATTATTGGCGCCCAGTGTATGGCATGAAGGCATTGAGAAGAAAGGGTGAAAAGAGAATAACGGTTCTTGGGTAGGCCATTTGCATACAGGATAAAGAATCTCGTTAAGTGGCACTGTGTGACCTAGCTCTAGTCTGGTTGGCACATGATTGTGGCTACATTTTTCCAATTTGCAGTTCCTTGTCGAAACATGGGTCTTATGACTAAGAGCATTGTGGCTGTTATCCACTTTGTAGAATGGGTCAAGAAGGAATTCAATGCTTGTAAACTTCTTCTGAAATGCGGGCACATGGCTGTGTAACTATTACAGACTAACCTCATGTCTTTGGGGTTTCCTTGCTAATGGTACCTTTTGTGATGAAGCAACACAGCAGGGAGTTTTCTCTCAACCTTTCACTCACTTCTTTGAGCCCAACCCTTCAGCTTTTGGAGAGTTTAAATTTCACCTAGAAGCTAAAGAGATCATATACTTGTTTATGTTTTTGCTGTGTTTACTCAGCAAGGTCCATTCACCATTCAGAGACAGGATGAGTTTACCTTGGCTAGCTACCCCAAAACCTGACCCAGAGGCCAGAGACACGGTCCAGCAGCACCACCTGCAGTCAGAGGGAAAGGCCGATGGTGCAGCAGTGGAATCCAGGGACGTTACAAGTGTCCAGGTTCCAGCTCAACCACAAGGGCAGCCACAGCCAGCAGCTGTCAGAGCCCAACATACCCCAGCTAGGGAGAGGGAGTACACCCTCTGAGCTGACCTGTCGTTCTTCCTGTGTGAACATGGGGAAGACATGAGAAGGTGGGATGGGAAACCCATTTCTATCCTAGCAGCATGAGTATGCAAGCTAAAGGGGGAAACTACTAACAAAGGGAGTTCCACCAAAATGAATGTAGCCCCAGCTTCCTGTGACCGAGCTGCCTTTTCCTCCCGAGAAGGGAGGATAATATGTCAGACCCCCTTGAAGGAACATCCAGAATATATGCCCAGGGAGGGAACAGTGGCCAGAGTAGAGAGGCCCTGCCTCTAGCCAGGTAGAGGCCAGGGAAAGTTGTGCCTTTTGGGCTGTGTGGATCCAATGGCCTGGCACATCAGAACCATAGAAATACGAGGCTTTTGTCGAGACTGGTGCAACAGTGTACTCAATCCCATCAGGACATGTGGGGGCAGAACCTGTTTCTATTGCTGGGATGACAGGGGGTTCACAGCAGTTGACCCTGCTGGAAGCTGAGGTGAGTTTGACTGGGAAGAGTGGGACAAACACTCTATTGTGACTGGCCCAGAGGCCCTATGTATTCTGGGCATGGATTTCCTCCAGAGTGGTTATTTCAAAGATGCAAAAGGCCTCAGGGGGGCTTTTGGAATAGCTGCTGTGGAGATAGAAGCCATTAAGTCCTTGCCTGGGCTGTCTGAAAATCCTTCTGCTGCTGGACCCTTGAAGGTTGATGAACAGTAAGTACCAATTGTCACCTCAATGGTGCATCATTTGCAATATTTGATGAATTGACATGCTGTGATCTCCATCCACAAGATGATCCATGAGCTGAAAAGTCAAGGGGGTGTCAGCAAGGCCCATTCAGCCTTCAACAGCCCCATTTGGCCTGTGAACAAGTCTGATGGAGAATGGAGATTGACTGTGGCCTATTGTGGCGTGAATAAAGTGACTCCACTGCTGAGCACTGCCATGCTGGACATGGTGGAAGTCCAGTACGAGCTGGAGTCCAAGGCAGCGAAGTGGTCTGCCACTATTGACATTGCCAATGCATTTTTCTCCATTCCTCTGGCAGCAGAATGCAGGCTTCAGTTTGCTTTCACCTGGAGGGGCGTGCAGTACACCTGGAACCGACTGCCCCGGGGGTGGAAACAGCCCCACCATCTACCATGGACTGATCCAGGCTGCACTAGAAAAGGGTGAGGCTCCAAAACATCTGCAATACATTGGTGACATCATTGTGTAGGGAAACACAGCAATGGAAGTATTTGAGAAAGGAGAAAAAATCATCCAGATTCTCCTGCAAGCTGGCTTTGACATCAAAAAGAGCAAAGTCAAGAGACCTGCCCAAGAGACAGACAACACCAGATACCACTGAGGTAACCAACAAGCTCACAGCAATGTCTCCACCAACCAGCAAGAAGGAAACACAAGCTTTCCTCGGTGCCACAGGCTTTTGGAGAATGCACATTCCTGAGTACAGTCAGATAGTGAGCCCTCTCTACCTGGTCACCCACAAGAAGAACGATTTCCACTGGGGCCCTGAACAGCAACACACCTTTGCCCAGATCAAGCAGGAGATCGCTCATGCAGTAGCCCTTGTTCCAGTCAGGATGGCACCAGAGGTGAAGAATGTGCTTTACTGTGCAGGCGAGAGCCATGGTCCGTCCTGGAGCCTTTGGCAGAAAGTGCCTGGGGAGACTCAAGGCCGACCACTGGGATTCTGGAGCTGAAGTTACAGAGGGTCTGAAGCCAACTACACTCCAGCAGGGAAGGAGATCCTGGCAGCCTATGAAGGAGTTCAAGCTGCCTCAGAGGTGTCTGGCACAGAGGTACAACTTCTCCTGGCACCCCGACTGCTGGTGCTGAGATGGATGTTCAAAGGAAAGGTTCCCTCTACTCACAGGGCCACTGATGCCACATGGAGTAAATGGATTGCCCTCATCACACAGCACGCCAGTATTGGAAACTCAAATTGCTCTGGGATCTTGGAGATGATTAGGAATTGGCCTGAAGGTGAGAACTTTGGTCTCACGGATGAAGAGGAGCAGGAACAAATGTCGCGTGCCGAGGAAGCTCCACCTTACAACCAACTGCCACAAGAAGAAACAAGCTATTCTCTTTTCACTCACAGCTCCTGTCGCACTGTAAAGACAAACTGAAAGTGGAAAGCAGCCAAATGGAGCCCCATGCAACAGCTTGCAGAAGCCACCGAACGAGAAGGTGGATCAAGTCAACTTGCTGAACTCAAAGCCATCCAGTTGGCCCTGGACATTGCTGAGCAAGAGAAACGGCCAGAACTCTCCCTCTACACTGACTCATGAATGGTAGACAATGCTCTGTGGAGGTCTTTCCTGTCTGGAAAGGTGGAAAAAGGCCAGTTGGCAGCATAGGGGAAAACCAATCTGGGCTGCTGACGAATGGCAAGACGTTGCCACTTGGGTAGAGAAGCGACCTGTGAAAGTCTGCATGTAGATGCCCATGTTCCCAAGAGTTGGGCTAATGAGGAACACCGAAACAGTGAGCAGGTGGATCAGGCTGCAAAAATCGAGGTGTTACAGATAGATTTGGATTGGCAACACAAGGGACAGTTGTTCCTAGCTTGATGGGCCCCTGATGCCACCTATAAGTAGGCATGACACTGAGGGGTGCATCTAGCCATGGGCAGCATCTTCCATGACTGTGAGATGTGAGCTCTGATCAACCAAGCTAAGTGGGTGAAGCCCCTGTGGTATGGGGGTCCGTGGTCCAAATATAAGTATGGGGAAGCCTGGCAGACTGATTACATTACACTGCCCCAGACCCACCAAGGCAAGTGCTACATGCTCACAATGGTAGAAGCCACCAGTGGATGGCTGGAGACCTACCCTGTCACGCTACTGTCCGGAACACCATCCTGGGTCTTGAAAAGCAGGTCCTTTGGAGGCATGGTACCCACAAAAGAACTGAGTCCAACAGTGGGACTCATTTCAGGAATAGCCTTATAAACACCTGGGCTAGAGAGCATGGCATTGAGTGGGTGGACCATATCCCCTACCATGCACCAGCTGCCAGGAAAGTTGAGCAGGGCAATGAACTCTTAAAAAGAACCTTGAAGGCAATGGGGGGGTTGGGACCTTCAAGCAGTGGGAGGTGCATTTAGCAAAGGCTACATGGTTACTTAATACCAGAGGTTCCACCAACCAAGCTGGCCATTCCTGATCCGAACCCCTGTGTACAGCAGATGGAGACAAGGTTCTGGTGGTGCACATGAGAGGTATGCTAGGAAGGGCTGGATTAATTCTGCCTGAAGGAAAGACAAACCCATTGCTGGGGTTGTCTTTGGTCAGGGACCAGGTTGCACTTGGTGGGTGATGCAGAAAGATGGCAAAACACAATGTATATCTCAAGGGGACCTTGGTTTTGGGTGAATTGCCTGAGACACTGTGCCTGTATCCATATCTGCATGTGTGTATGCATGTATATAATTAGGATAAGACAGGTATGTATGTTGAAGTAAGTCAGCTGAGACTCCATTTTCTTTATGCAGGAAAAGCCAATTCTTTATTCACATAACTCAATGTATACAATTTCCACAGACCTCGAGTGCAACAACCCTACAAAACTACAACCCATTGGTTGGTAGTTTTCTTACTACTTCATTTATTGGTCAGAAGGTGATTTGCGTGTACGTGCTAAGGTTCAGGTTGTTTACATTTTTCCTTTGTGGGTTTTCATGGAACAGATCTAATGTTTATGCAGATGCACTTATTTTTCTCCCAGAGAATAGATACCAGCTGGTTATGCTAGGAGCAAGGCAGTTTGGGCAGTTTTTGGTGCTGGACCCAGCGCTGCTTCAGAATTCTCCTTGGCACCCATAGACGAGCCCGTTGCTTGCAGCAGCTGCTGGTTGACAGGGACTTTTGGAGACTTGCCATGGCAAGGAAGACCCTCCTCATCTGCGCGTGTGCTTCAGGGGAAACTGGACCACCCCACCTATTCCCTCCCTCTCTGGAGAGAGGGAGCCCCAGCTGCTGTTTGCCTGGAACCTCAGCAGAGCTGCCATGGCCAGGATACTGCAACAGACAGGTGAGAACCTGGGAAAACCAGGCCCCCACCTTCTCTCTCTCCCTGAGGCTGCCCTTAACTCCTGGAGTGGCTCAGAACTTGCATCGGTGGCCCCCTGAAGCTGCCTGAGCCAGCGGTGCCCTCTGCCCAGCTGTGGTGATAACTACAGCAAAGTGAGAACTTTGGATCTGGATGGGATGGTGTCCTGGTTTAGGGCAAATTTGGGAGGAAATCTCCGAATGGGGTTCCTCTGAAAAGCAAATCCAAACAGCCCCTCCCCCAGCCGGTCCGGGGAAATAATTCCCACAGAGAAGAGTGGAAAAAAAGCCTTATTTATTTAACAAACAAAATGCCCACAAGCATAAAGAATGATTAATAATAATAACAATAATAATAATATGAAACAATAAAACCTCTCGCTGCTCCGGAGAGAGATGGCAAAACTGAGAGTCCGTGCCAGGAGTCTGTTTATCAGTCCCTTCAGTGCTGGAAGATGCCGAGTCCCGGCCCGGTGGGCCACGGGTGCAAGATCCCGGTGCTCCTCTGGGTTTTTCAGTCCAGAGCAGATTTAAACAGTCCCAAAGAAAAATAAAATAATAAAAAAAAAAAAAAAAAAAAGTCCAGGAAAGCTTCTTTGCCTCAGCTAGCTAGACTAACAAAGGGGAAAAAAAACCCTCTCTGGCTGCCCTCCGTGCATCCGACGAAGGAAAAAGAAAAAGAAACCACACAGTCCCAAGGACGAGAGCAGATTCAGAGGAGTGAGTTTGTTTCTCAAAACAAACTGCGCGCTTCTTCTTTCCCTGCTCACTCTCAGAACCAGTCTTAAAGGTACAGAACAGATGATTTGGGGATACATAGTCACCCTAGGACACCTCCCAAGAGAGATGGGCTCCCTCTCAGCCTCCCCTTTGGAAGAGTCCTCCAGGTGTCAGGTGGAGCCCAAGGACAGCACTGGGAACCAGGCAGTTACTCCCTGTGTTTCAGAGGACTGGGAATGAAGACCTGGCATATGGCAGGTGAGGCTCTGTGGATGCACCAGAGGTGGAGTCTGGTGTTCCCTGCTGGGTCCAACAGAGTCTGTGGACAGGAGGAAAGGTGCAAATGAAGTGATGCAACACAGAGAGGGTGTCTGGTATCTCTGCAACATGCCAGAGATGTGGCAGCAGGGCACATCCCTCCAGATTCCTGATTGCCAAGCATTTTCCTTCCCCTCTTCTCCTATGAGCACAGTACCATGGGACATGGATCCACAAGTCCCAAATCTTGCAGCTTCTACAGATGAGGTCTTGGATGTTACTCTGTTTCCTCCCCATGTCCAAGAGGACATTTTCAGAGAACACATGACAGCAAAGCTTGCTCTGATGGTCCCACTCACAATGCAGTGTTACCTCATGGAAGTTCTCCACCAGGTCTTTCTGCTGTTCCCTCACAAGCCACCCCACACAAAGGTGTAGTTTACAAGGATCTGGGATGATCAGAAGGGTCTGTAGGTTACAAGAATCTATATGGCTGCCACTGGGAAAAGGGGAGGGAGTTTATGGAACCTGTGCATGCTGCACTGAAGGGGTGAGGCTTGCACAAGGTCCTGATTGCTCATGGACACTGTGCCCTGTTCCTGGATGTCAGAGCTGGTGTTGCCCACCTCCTCAGCCAGGGGCTGGAGTGGTTTCATGCCCAGTATGGACCTCAGCCCTCAGAGGTGCAGCATGTGCTCTGACTGGGAACTCTTCTCTTGAACTGTACAGATGATGTGAGGCTGAGACTCCCTCAGTGAGATTTGGGATGACCCAGACCTTTGAGGCTGTCTCCAGGGTTAATGACCTGGTCTACCTTTGAATGATTAGGAGACCTCCCCTTTGTGACCCTAGGCTTTGAAAGGCCCTTGAAGGCAATGGCCTGGTTAACCAGCCCTGGGGACATGAGTTTTCCCTGTATATCTGCTCAAGCCCTCTGCTCCACAGACAGAGTCCCACGAGTCACACCCCATGAGAGGCTGCTTCATCACCCACTGCAAACCTGGAGAGCAGGATGTGAAGAATCATGGAATCACAGAATCATTCCAACTGGACAAGCCCTCTGAGATGATCAAGTCCAACCCTTAACCCAGCACTGCCAAGCCCCCCACTAAACCATATCACCAAGTGCCACATCCACACATTTTTTGAATATCACCAGGGATGGTTCCACCACTGCCCTGAGCAGCTGTTCCAAAGCTTCTTAGTGAAGAAATTTTCCCTAATACCCAGCCTAAAACTCCCCTGACACAACTTGAGGCTGTTTCCTTTTGTCCCGTCACTTTTTACCTGGGGGAACCCCGATGCCCACCTGTCTGCACCCTCCTGTCAGGACAGGGTGACCAGTGCTGCAGAGTGACCAGTTCAGGCTCTGTGACACAGCCACAGCTAAGCATCTCTCCTCTCTCTACCTGCAGTACAGCTCCCTGCAGCCCTGGCTTCAACACTAGCAAAGTTGAGAGGCAACTCGACAGGATATCAAGGGACCTGCAAATTGGTATCACTTCCAGTTTAATTCCTTCCTGGACACGTCACTTGTGACACAGGCACAGAAGTAGAGAGGGAGATATCCTTCTGAAAAGCACACATGAAGCAGAGCCCTGCTACTTCCTTGTTTTGTCAAGGAATATGCTATAGGAAGCAGCTCTCAGGAGATGGGAATATTGCTGACTTGTGTTACAGCTCTGTCACACAGGGAGCTGCTGGCCTTGCTCTCAGTAGCTCAAAATTGAAGTAACACTTTAAATATTGACCTTACACTAATCAGCATGGAGCACAAACAAGAGTTCACATCACCTACTGTCTCTTTGGGTGAGTTTTGAAATAAATTCAGCAGAAAATAAATTAAAAATTCAACAAATCATTATATGACAGATCTGGACATGTTTCTTTTCTAATGGATAAACACAGATACACTATAAATCACATCTGAAATGCATCATTCTTAAAAGGAAACAAAACGGACTTCAGCTTTAGCAGAGCCTCTGTTCCTTGTTCTAGTAACTTCAGTGGAATGAAAAATTGGAAGTTTTGATTATAACTATTTTTAAAAAAGCACATTACAGGCAAGACAGTGGCTCTGTGTCTGAGTTTGCAGAGTAGGTTATTAAATAATACATATTGAGCACATCCTGCTGCACTGTAGAGAATGTCAAAGCAGCAAGAAAGCAGGAGATTTTGGGTTTTGGAGAGGTTCTCTGGTAGATGGGCTATTGGCATTCCCAAGACACAACAAAGCAGAGTGGCACTGTGGAAACAAAATACATTAGTTGAATGCTCCTGCTAAAGCTACAAGAAGGATGTTTCAGCAGGCCCTTCTCAATTTTAAGATCAGATGAAGGGTTCTGTTCTTTTCATCATTAATTCCAGGGAGAAACATCACCTGCATTTTCCATAATTTCTTTGTGAACCATAAGTGTAAAACCTAATTTTAAATTCAACTTTGTTTTTTGGACTGTAACTCTGTACCAAGGGCTGAAATCTCTACCTGGGGAAGAAAAGTATAGTAATGTGTGATCAGTTAAATCAATATTTAAGAGCTCAGGAGAACACCTGTAGCGAGCAAACACGCTATGCTACTTGTTGGCAGAACAGCACGTCCAAAGAAGAAGTGATAAAAATTTGTAAGTTGAAAGAGAAAGAAAAAGTAGATGAAAAAGAGGAGAGGAGGAAGGAAAATAAGCAGTGGGACCCTCTTGACTATCTACCTCCTCCTCCTCCCCCAATATACCCACAAGTTCCACAAATACTACCTAGCAGCCCTCCCCTGTTACCCATTAGTCCTCCAACTTTGCCCCCAACCACCCCACTTTATTCCTCCCCACTAACAGCCCCAGCCCCTCTGTTACTAACTCCTTCATCTGCCAGCTCCACAACAGGGGTGTCCCCTACAATTCCACCCCCTGCCTTCCCATCCCCTCCGACACTAACCCCTCCATCTGCCAGCTCCATAATAGGGGTGTCCCCTATGATTCCACCCCCTGCCTCCTCAGCCCCTCCATTGCCCTCCCCATCTCTACCATGTCCCCCACAACCTAATTCCCCCATTTCACAAACTAACCCCTTTCATTTCACCCTACCTGCGACACTAACAAGTAATAACCAAATGCCTCCTATACCATCAGCACTCCCTACACCTCCTCCGAATTGGGAGGTGGAAAAGACAGTCCATAACGCTAGAGGGACACAGGTTGCAGAGGCCCTGGAGGGACCCTATCAAAACACTCGGTCGAAGACAAAGCTATTTCCCTTAAGGGAGGTACCCATGGGTGGTGTAGCAGGAGGAATAGGGTTCTTTAATGCCCCCCTAACTGCCTCAGAAGTAAGGAACTTTAAGAAAGAGCTGAAGAGCCTTGTAGAAGATCCTGTGGGGATAGCAAATCAAGTTGATCAGTTCCTAGGTCGCAGTATATATACATGGGGGGAACTAAATTCCATTCTAAGTATATTGTTCAACCCAGAAGAAGTAAATCTAATAAGGACAGCAGGAATAAGGGCATGGGAGAGAGAGAACTGTACAGGCCCACCTGGAGAGCAGAAGCTCCCAGTAGTTAACCCTGGCTGGGACCCAAACCAGGAAGAAGGTCGCAGGAGTATGGAGGATTTTAGGAGATTGATTGCAAGAGGGATCAAAGAGTCAGTCCCCTGACAGAGTAACACCAAGCTTGCTTTTGATGGATCACGAGAAAAAGATGAAACACCCGCGGCCTGGCTGAACAGACTTCGACAAAATTTCCAGCAATACTCAAATCTGGACCCTGACAGTGTAGAGGGCCAAGTTTTTCTGAAACTCCAGTTTGTAACAACATCCTGGCCAGATATCCGGAAAAAGCTAGAGCGGCTTGAAGATTGGCAGGAAAGGGGGATAAATGAATTGTTGAGAGAGGCATTAAAAGTGTACTTGAGGAAAGAAGAAGAGAAAACTAGAACAAAAACCAACATTATGGTGGCAGTAGCAAGAGAGAGTGTAAAAGACTTAGTGAACAATAAAGATGATAGTAAAAATCCTCAGAGTGGAGACAGCACTAGACCTCCACTAGGACATGGAAGGGGAAGAGGGGTGTTACCTTGGAATACTGCCCCAAGACCGGGAGAGACAAGAACCTGTTTTTACTGTGGAGAAGAAGGACACCTCAGGAGAGAATGCAAAAAGGTCACTCTTGATGAAAGGATAGCAAGAGAACAGGAAACCCTTGAAAAATGGTTGAAAGAGGAAAATAAAGAAGATTAAAAGTGTCATGGGCTCTACAAGATGGGGGACACAAATAAATATCATGAAAAGCCCATTGTAAACTTAGAGGTGGGACCCCACTATGAAGAGATTGAATTTCTTGTTGACACAGGGGCAGAGAAATCCAGTCTTAAACAGCTCCCCACTGGATTGACAATAGGAAAAAGATTATGTGATGTTACGGGTGCAGAAGGGAAGCCCTTTAAAGCTTCTATGATTGAGAGTGTAGAAGTCAGGGGAAATTCAAGAAGATGTATCACAAATCTGATATATATCTACCGAACATTGAGAACAACTTGTTAGGACGAGACTTGAAAGTGAAGCTAAGGGTGGGGATCATTCCAAAAGAGTGAAAAATGATTGTACAAATGATGAAGTTAGCCATTGAAGATCTAGCTGAGATTAACACAAACGTATGGGCAGAAGAAGGGAAGTATGGCTACTTAGACATCACCACTATAAAAGTAAACATACCAGAGGGAACACCACCAATAAGGGTTAAACAATATCCCCTCTCAGCAGTGGGGAGGGAAGGATTAGCCCCAGTTATAACAAACTTGTTAGCAGCAGGAATCCTAGAGCCCTGCAGGTCCCCTCACAACATACCCATCCTAGCTGTCAAGAAAGGAGAGAACAAATTCAGACTGGTGCAAGATCTGAGAGAGGTAAATAAAAAGGCTATTACCAACTACCCAGTAGTATCTAATCCATACACTTTGCTGAGTAAAATCCATACTGAACATGCCTGGTTCACAGTAATTGATTTAAAGGACACTTTCTGGTCTTGTCCTTTGGCCCATGAAAGCCGCAATTGGTTTGCTTTTGAATGGGAGTGCCCTGAAACACATAGAAAGCAACAACTAAGATGGACTCATTTACTGCAAGGATTTGCAGACAGTCCCACTCTCTTTGGGCAGGCTCTGGAGGAATTGTTAAAGCAGTTTATCCCTGAGAATGACACCCAGATTTTACAGTATGTAGATGACTTAGTATCGGGAAAAAAACAGGTTGAGGTCAAGGAAACCAGTATCGATCTTTTAAATTTCTTGGGAGAAAAGGGCCTGAAAGTCTCTAAGGACAAATTACAGTTTGTAGAGTCTCAAGTTACATACTTAGGTCATATAATTGAAAAAGGAAATAAAAAGTTAAGTCCAGATAGAATCTCAGGAATACTAGCCATCCCTGCACCAGTTACTAAAACTGATGTAAGAAAATTTTAGGCCTATTTGGATACTGTCGGTGGTGGATTGAAAACTATTCCCAGAGTGTCAAATTTTTATATGAGAAATTAGTAAAATCAGAACCTATCAATTGGACACAAACTGATGAAAAACAATTGGAAGAATTAAAAACTAAATTGGCTACAGCTCCTGTCTTAGGCCTACCAGACCTGAAAAAGAAATTTGACTTGTTTGTTAATGCAGAAGAAGGTATTGCCTACGGAGTACTCACCCAAGAATGGGGGGGCCAAAGAAAACCCATAGCTTATCTTTCTAAGCTATTGGATCCTGTCGCTAGGGGGTGGCCAACGTGTCTTCAGGTCATAGCTGCGACAGCAATTCTCCTAGAGGAGGCCCAGAAGTTGACCCTGCAAGGGAAAATTGTAATACACACCCCTCATGATTTAAAGACGCTGCTAAGTCAAAAGGCTGCCCAGTGGCTCTCCGATTCTAGAATGCTGAAGTATGAAGTAATTCTAACCACAGCTAGGGATGTAGAACTAACCACGTCAAAAATTTTAAATCCAGCACAATTTCTTTCAGGAAAACTTACACCAGACTTAGAACATAACTGTT
>JANPWX010015853.1:0-11399 GCA_024734555.1 Trochalopteron elliotii
GGCCGCGGGATGCAGTGGGTGGCCGTGGCTTGGCACAGCGCCCCCTGAAGGGCAGGGATGAATTCCCTAGCTCTGCAGTTTCTGCGAGACACGCTCTCGCCCCTGTCCCTGGGAAGTTAAAGGGACAGGATTCAGAGGATGCTGTTGCCCTGCCTGGTGATCCCTCAGTCTTGCAAATGCCCAAGGCCTGTGCACGAATGGGCACCACAGGTTCTAAGGTGGTGGCCGTGGCTACTACTGAGAAAAATTGGGCAGGAGACGATGTTTCCTCCTTTAAATGCCTTTATTAAAGTATAGCTCTTTTAGAAGCAGGCGCCTCAGGGGGGGTGGGGTGGCCTCCACCGCAGTGCTGAGAAGGAGCGGGGGGCTGGACACTCTGCTGCTGCACACAGCCGAGTGGGGAATTAGCCTCCCCCCTCACGGGAGCATGCTCCCGACAATTCCAGTCCAATGTGATTTCCACTGATGAGTCGGATGTTCAGATTGCTCTTTTGGTCACGGCGAGATCTAAAGGTCCTGGTATCAATTGGCCTGTACTCTTCAGTCTTCATGGTTATTATCCTTTTTGTTTTAAGTTGTTGTTAAAGAGTCTTAATTACTGTTTGTTTTTGGAAGTTGTCCCGATTTTCCTGAGGTGTTGCATCCTGGGATCTTTAATTACCATAAGGGGTGTTACAGTAGGAGACGGGGGGGCAGGGGGGTTGAGATAGCCAGGCCGAGTAGAGAGGTGTAGGAGTCTTACGTTGCCATGGAAACGACATTCTTGCTTGACAGGTCATGATATATTACAAACATGAGTACAAAGAGTTTTTAACATCTAACTTTACAATTCTATAACTAATATAACTAATACTTTCTAACTTTATACTTTAACTTTTAGGAGTTGTTTTAAACCTCATTTTTCACAATTCCCCCCTCTCTCTATTTGATCGGGCTTTTGCCCGCATCAATTTCTGTCGCTTGGTTTATAGGAGCTCACTTTCTTTTTGACTCTGAAATTGGCAATATATTTGTTCTGCTGTTTCGAGTTTAGCTTCTTCTTGAGTTTCTAATTTCATGATATGTGCCGGCCTGTTAGTGTTTTGGAGACTGGCTTGGACTGTCGCTGTTACAGTACGAATAAGACAAGGGATAACACAAGGGAGGAGGAGGATACTGGCCAGTGCAGTGCCTATTATAAAGACTACTTTCTTCCACCACGCTCCTTTTAAGGACCAAAAGCTGTCCCACCAATCCATGGACGCAATAGGTTTCCATTCTTGATTACCTACATATGCTATTTTCCTGATTTCTTTTGAAATGTTTCGAATTACCTCACTTTTGTCATCGATTTCCAAGCAGCATTCTGAGGTGTTGAATTTTCCACAGATGCCTCCTTCATTTGCCAATAGATAATCTACAGCCAATCTAATTTGGTACACCACTGCTTTAGTTTGTGTCAACTGGTTGCTTATGTAATCCAATGCCAATGCTGCTTTATTAGAAATTATTTCTAATACTGCTTGGAGTCGAATTATACGATTTAACATGTAAATTGGTGTTCGGTACCCCCAGGACCCATCCTGTGCCCATGTTGCTGGTCCATAAGTCTTTATAATTTTCTCTGGAGTCCAGACTTCTCCTTTCCAGGTTTGCTCACTCCCCAGGTCAATTGTGGTTCTTTTCTTTCGATTGCTTTTTCTTAAGGTGTCATAAAGGGGGATACCTAGTTGTTGTCCGGATTTGCGTGGAAGAAGGAAGAAAGCCGGCTTTATGATGCCAATAGTGCAACTACCTGACCAGTCCCCGGGGAGGTGTGTGTAAGCCCGGTTCCCACAAATCCAAAATAAGTATCTTGGTGCTTTCCAAAAAGAATCTTCTATATTAAATGGGTGTTCCCAATACTTTGAAATATCTTTCATTGCCCAGAAGGGGTTAATGTTATTAAATTCATCTTTGCATTCATGTAATTGGTAGTCGGTATGGTAAACACACCAAATTCTTTTTTTAATAGCCCAATATGTCTCTGGTTTTGTAGGGACCCATTCTTTGAGGAATTCTCTCACTGTCAGATATCTTTTACAAGGCATTTTCCCCACAAATGCCTGCTACCTTTTGCCTACTCTTCTTATACATTCCTCTCCTATTACAGTCACCTTTAAATCCCACTGTTCTTTTGGTCTTTCTTTCCCTTTTGGAGGTGCTTCCCTTAGCTGTCTCCATCTAAGAATGTCAAGTGGTGTTAAGCTACTTCCTTCCCAAGGCCATACATCAGCCATCTGAGTGTTCCCACATATCCAGCAGTTTGTCAGGTTTAACTCATGGCTAATCTTTTCCATGAGAGCAACAAACAGATTCTTTTCTAGGGGTTCACTTACTTCACTTTTGTTCCACATTACTGGCTTTTCTTTTATGAGGTCAGCAACTCCATTTGAATTCTTTAGTTCTTCAAAACAAACCCATTCTCTGACAGGGCATTCCCCAACTAGGTGCCATCTAAAGTCGGTAGCACTTTTGGCAACCCAATATTTCTTTCCATCTTCTACACAGGTGGAAAGGGTGGCTATATCCAAACAGGTAGGATCAACGTGGGTGTGAACCCTTATCAGCGACTGCAGGTTTTCCCCATCATATATGGGCTGATAGCATTTGGTGCATGCTCCTTCTGACAGCTGAACCATTAGCACAGCCACTATCAGCTTCTCCGAGAGTCTGATACGAACCTTTCTGGTCTCGCTCAGTCTTCCCTCTTGGATTCGGTGGCTTTTATGGGGTACCTGTAAGGCTTCACTAGGTCCATTCATACCCACTCCTACTTCTCCAAATTTGGTTTTTGTTAAGTCATGCTCTGTGAGAGAACGGTAGTAATTTTGATTCTTATCCATTATTAACTTCTAACAATAACACTTTAAAACTACTATAAAACTTGAAACACAAAACATAATAAAACTTTTTACAATACACCAACAACTTGTTCACTGTAAATGCTTCTTATCTGTCTTTAGTCTTGTTAACCAGTCCCAGCTTTCTTTTTCAAAGTAAATTTGAGTGGGTTCGAGCTCTTGGACACAGTCCACTCAGGTAGATTGGTGGCTGCAACAGTGGGTTCCGCATCTGGGGTATTATTTGGAGGTGAGAGGGGTCCCTTGACTCGAGTGAAGTGGGTCCAGCCCTTCTCTTGGGTTTTCACAGCTGTATGTGTGGTCAGCAGGACCTGAAAAGGACTCTCAAATTTAGGGGTTAGTGGGGTATTGGTCCATGTTTTTATGAGCACCCAGTCTCCAGGTTTTATCTGATGGAGGTCAGTGTCCAGAGGCGAGGCTTGAGGAAGATGCCCTCTTTTTCTAAGGTCTGCTAACGTGTTGCAAATTGTTCTTATATAATTTTGGGCTTCTGCTTCCCCGTCTAGGTAATCTCCAGCGCTGTAGGGAGTTAACAGGAAGGGGAGTCCAAACATCATCTCATGAGGTGATACTCTTATATCAGACCTGGGACGTACTCTGATCCGCAGAAGGGCTAGAGGCAGGCACTTGAGCCAATTCATGCCTGTCTCGGCAATTAATTTGGTTAATACATTTTTGAGGGTCTTATTCATCCTCTCAACTCTTCCTGAACTTTGGGGGTGCCATGGGGTATGAAGCCTCCACTTAATCCCTAAAGCTCGTGTAGTTTCTTGTACCACTTGTGCTGTGAAATGAGGACCTCTGTCAGAATTTATGTTGTTTACTAGACCATATCTGGGGATAATATTTTCCAGCAATATTTTTACTACAACTTGGGCTGTTTCTCTTTTTGTAGGGAAGGCTTCGACCCAATGGGTTAAATGATCTGCAATCACCAATAGGTGTTTGTAACCTTGTACTGCTGGCATTTCAGTAAAATCAATTTGTATGTTCTGGAAAGGCCTAAGGGCTATTGGCCTTCCTCCCAGTTTGGTTTTTCTCGTAACTTTTTGATTTATCTTTTGGCAAAGGGGGCATCCTTCTGTGATCATCTTAGCCAAATTATACACTCCTACACACAGATGTTCTCGTAGAAAGTGGTCACAGAGCCCCTGCGTACCCCAGTGCGTCAATGCATGTATTTCTTTTAATACTTTTTGAGCTAGCGCTTTGTTTAAAAACTTTCTCCCATCTGGGGCTAGCCATTCCCCTTGTTGCCCCTGTTGCAATTCTAGGTCTTTTATGGCTTTTAACTCTACTTGATCATAAATTGGTTTCCCTACTTCGTTGTCTGGAGTGCTGTGAAGGGCAAAGATCTTCACTGCGTCCCCAGGACTCTGGGCCACTAGTTTGGCAGCTTGATCAGCAATTTGATTACCTTTTCCCTCAAAGGTATTTCCCTTCTGATGTCCTCTTACATGCACAACTGCAGTCTCTTGAGGTTTCATCAAGGATTCTAACATCAATTTAATTAGCTCTTTATGGATCAAGTTTTTTCCTTTAGAATTGAGATACCCCCTTTTTTCCCAGATTTTGCCAAATGTGTGCACTATCCCAAAGGCATACCAGGAGTCTGTGTAGATAGTTCCTTGGTCTTGTTCTAATAGGTCCAATCCCCTCTTGAGGGCATAAATTTCACAACACTGGGCTGACCAGTTAGATGGTAATTTTCCTTTTTCTATGACTTTTAAATTGTCTTCGTTAGTACCTTCTACTACTGCATAACCTGAGGATCTTTCCCCTTTGTCCGCTCTAGAGGATCCATCTGTGAATAACACCCTCCCATATGGCAACAGTGTGTCTTCAAGATCCTCTCTTGTTTTTGTTTGTAAATCAACAACTTCTAAACAGTTATGTTCTAGGTCTGGTGTAGGTTCTCCTGAAAGAAATTGTGCTGGATTTAAAATTTTTGAGGTGGTTAGTTCTACATCCCTAGCTGTGGTTAGAATTACTTCATACTTCAGCATTCTAGAATCGGAGAGCCACTGGGCAGCTTTTTGACTTAACAGCGTAGTTGTTGCTTTCTATGTGTTTCAGGGCACTCTCATTTAAAAGCAAACTAATTGCGGCTTTCTTGGGCTGAAGGACAAGACCAGAAAGCATCTTTTAAATCAATTACTGTGAACTAGGCATGTTCAGTATGGATTTTACTCAGCAAAGTGTACGGATTAGATACTACAGGGTAGTTGGTACTAGTCTTTTTATTTATTTCTCTTAGATCTTGCACTAATCTGAATTTGTTCTCTCCTTTCTTGACAGCTAGGATGGGTGTGTTGTGAGGGGACCTGCAGGGCTCTAGGATTCCTGCTGCTAACAAGTTTGTTATAACTGGGGCTAATCCTTCCCTCCCCACTGCTGAGAGGGGATATTGTTTAACCCTTATTGGTGGTGTTCCCTCTGGTATGTTTATTTTTGTAGGGGTGATGTTTAAGTAGCCATACTTTCCTTCCTCTGCTCATACGTTTGTGTTAATCTCAGCTAGATCTTCAATGGCTAACCTCATCATTTGTACAACCATTTTTCCCTCTTTTGGAATGATCCCCACTTTTAGCTGCACTTGCAAGTCTTGTCTTAACAAGCTCTTCTCAGTGTTTGGTAGGTATATCAGATCTGTGATATATCTCCTTGAATTTCCCCTGACTTTTACACACTCAACCATAGAAGCTTTAAAGGGCTTCCCTGCTACACCTATAACATCACATAATCTTTTTCCTATTGTCAATCCAGCAGGGAGCTGTTTGAGACTAGATTTCTCTGCCCCTGTGTCAACAAGAAATTCAATTTCTTCATAGTGGGGACCCACTTCTAGGTTTACAATGGGCTCTTCATGATATTTATTTGGGTCCCCCATTTTATAGAGCCCATGACACCCCTAATCTTCTTTATTTTCCCCTTTCAACCATTTCTCGAGGGTTTCCTGTTCTCTTACTATCCTTTCATCAAGGATGGCCTTTTTACTTTCTCTCCTGAGGTGCCCTTCTTCTCCACAGTAAAAACAGGTTCTTGTTTCTCCTGGTCTCGGGGCAGTATTCCAAGGTAACATCCCTCTTCCCCTTCCTCGTCCTAGTGGAGGTTTAGTGCTGTCTCCACTCTGAGGGTTTTTACTATCATCTTTATTGTTCACTAAGTCTTTTACACTCTCTCTTGCTACTGCTACCATAATCTTGGTTTTTGTTCTAGTTTTCTCTCCTTCTCTTCTCAAGTACACTTTCAATGCCTCTCTTACTAATTCATTTATCTCCCTTTCTTGCCAATCCTCAAGCCTCTCTAGCTTCCTCCGGATATCTGGCCAGGATTTTGTTGTTTGTTGGTGTAACAGGTAGGGTGAAATGAAAGGGGTTAGTTTGTGAAATGGGGGAATTAGGTTGTGGGGGACATGGTAGAGACGGGGAGGGCAATGGAGGGGCTGAGGAGGCAGGGGGTGGAATCGTAGGGGACACCCCTATTGTGGAGCTGGCAGATGGAGGGGTTAGTGTCGGAGGGGCTGGGGCTCTTAGTGGGGAGGAATAAAGTGGAGTGGTTGGGGGCAAAGTTGGAGGACTAATGGGTAACAGGGGAGGGCTGCTAGGTAGTATTTGTGGGACTTGTGGGTATATTGGGGGAGGAGGAGATAGATGGTCAAGGGGGTCCCACTGCTTATTTTTTTCTTTCTTCTTCTCTTTCTCATCTACTTTCTCTTTCTCTCTTCAACTTACAACTTTTTGTCACCTCTTCTTTAGACGTGCTGTTCTGCCAACAAGTAGCGTAGCGTATTTGCTCACTACAGGTGTTCTCCTGAGCTTTTAAATATTGATTTAACTGATCACACATCCACAAATCTGTGGTTCCACACCATGGCCACTGGTTAGATAAATCTAAAGTTGGCCAAACTTCAATGCAATAATGGATCATTTTGATCTTACTTAGATCTTTAGTTTTATCATTACTTTCCCACGATTCTAACATTTGCCCTAGTGGGCTTTCTGGTGGGATGTTCTTAATCTTGTTACTTCTCTCCACTTCTCTCTTTTTTGTCTTGCTCTTGCATCCACCCATTTTCACTCCACACTCACACTGGTACCCGTAGGTAGCCCGTAAGACTCGCCCTCAGAGTCTCGGCACTACCCCCGCCAGTACCCACACTCAGGAGCCCCGGAAGCAGTCTGGAAGACCCGCCCTTAGGGTCTCAGCCCCTGCCCCTGCAAGCCCCGTGGTACTCGGGAATGGTCTGGTTCCTGCCCCCCACTTTTTAGGGCCCAGCCACCACCCCAGCCAGTACCCTCTTGCGCCCCTGTACACCAGGCAGTCCCCGTTAGACAGCCGATATGCCCGGGCCCTGGGGGTCAGCACTGCCCACTGCCAGGACTGGGTGTACAGTGTGTAGCTCACTCACTCACCCTACTGCCAAGCTTCCTACACCAGCTCAAACTTGTTTCCCTACCTCTCATGTTCGGTCGATACACCTCTCTCTAGGTGCCTATCGACCCCTGTCACGCTGCACCCTGTGTAGGTCACCCCAGCCAGTATCCACGGGTTCTGAGAGATCAAGCACTCCTCCTGCCTTGAGTTACTCTGAACTCCCTGAACTTGCACAGTGTGTGCCTATCCCCGACACCCGCAGACCCCCGGGCCGTGCCTCGGCCAGTGCTCTCTAACACTCCCCACACGTTGAGCTATCCCAAGCTCCCGGTACTAGTGTGGTACGTGCCTCACGCACTTGCCCTCAGCCTTCCCGCACGCTTGGGACGGCCTCGGTGGCCCACCCCCGTTGGGAGGGCCTCCCCCACAAACAGCCTCTCACGGGCCACTCACACCCTAGGTTTCCCCCGCCCACTCGGAGGGGGGCCTCTAAGCCCCTGGGAGCGCTTTATTCACTCGCTTCCTCCTTTTCCCGATGGGCTCCTTTGCAGGAGTCACCACACGGTACTCAGAAGCCACACTCACTCGGGGGGGGCCCAGGATGGTCCCTCCCCACACTCACTCGCCTCCCGTCACGAGGTCTTACCAAGTGCTCCTCAGGAGTGTATAGCTCTTCCTGGTTCTCCGCAGCAATGTCCCACGATGCTAGAGAGCGATGCTAGAGAGCGTGGTTTTCTTGATCCGGGGTGGGGGCCAGCATTCCCAGAGGTTCGGAGCCAGATGACGTCCTCTTCTGTCCTCTTCTGTCCTCTTCTATCCTCCTCTGGGTGTGGCCATTCCCGGGTTTTGGCACCATCTGAGAAAAATTGGGCAGGAGACGATGTTTCCTCCTTTAAATGCCTTTATTAAAGTATAGCTCTTTCAGAAGCAGGCGCCTTGGGGGGAGGGTGGCCACCGCAGTGCTGAGAAGGAGGGGGGGGCTGGACACTCTGCTGCTGCACACAGCCGAGTGGGGAATTAGCCTCCCCCCTCACGGGAGCATGCTCCCGACAATTCCAGTCCAATGTGATTTCCACTGATGAGTCGGATGTTCAGATTGCTCCTCTGGTCACGGCGAGATCTAAAGGTCCTGGCACCAATTGGCCTGTACTCTTCAGTCTTCATGGTTATTATCCTTTTTGTTTTAAGTTGTTGTTAAAGAGTCTTAATTACTGTTTGTTTTTGGAAGTTGTCCCAATTTTGCTGAGGTGTTGCATCCTGGGATCTTTAATTACCATAAGGGGTGTTACAGTAGGAGACGGGGGGCAGGGGGGTTGAGATAGCCAGGCCGAGTAGAGCGGTGTAGGAGTCTTACGTTGCCATGGAAACGACATTCTTGCTTGACAGGTCACGATATATTACAAAAATGAGTACAAAGAGTTTCTAACATTTAACTTTACAATTCTATAACTAATATAGCTAATACTTTCTAACTTTATACTTTAACTTTTAGGAGTTGTTTTAAACCTCATTTTTCACACTGGGACACCCTTGAATCTCAATTTCTGGGCACCGGGACCCCCCTGCACACCCCTTTTCGGGCATCCCGCTTTTCCCAGACCCCAGACCCGCCCTTTTCCTTGACCTTTGGGCTCCCCAGATCTCCCAACTTTCCGTGTTCCCCCGTTTTCCGCTCCCGCTGCTTCCCGAAATGGGGTCCCAGAGGGTCCCGGGTATCCCAGGGGTCTCAGAGGGGGTCGCAGCGGGGATCCAATGGGATCCAGATGAACTCCCTGGAATTCCCCCTTCTCCCCCCCCTCCCCCATCCCCTTCCCACCGTGTTCCCTCGGTCTCTTTCCCGTTGCCCAGGCTGCGCCTCCGGGATCCGCCCGCCTCTCCCAGCCCCAGCCCCCCCTTTCCCGTGACCCAGGGACCCTCTGGACCCCCATTCCTGCCTTTCCCTGCTCCCAGACCCCACTTCCCTCAACACTAGGGACCCCCGGGCCCCCTTTCATGGGCACGGGGCCCCCCTGGATCCCCCATCCTGCCTCTCCCAGTCTCTTCCTTGAACCTTGGACCCTTCCCGGCTTTCCCGGTTCTGCTTCCTGATCCTTGGATGCCCCCAGACCCCCCAGTCTCTGCATCCCCCCAGTTCTTCACCCTGTGCATGAGGGGTCCCAGGGGGTCTGGGAGGGTCCCCAGGGCTCATGGAGGATCCCAGGGGGGATTCTGGGACCAGGAACCCCCTGAATTTCCATCCCTGGGCACTGGGACTCCCCTGCACTCCCTTATCCTGCATCAATCCCCCTCTGCACCCCCTTTCACTTCCATCCCACCTTCCCCAATCCCCACACCCCCCTTTTCTTTGTCTCTGAGACACCCCAGACCCGCATTCCTGCTTTTTTCAGCTCTCAACCCTCACCTTTCCTCTGCATGAAAGACCCCTGAGCCTCCCATTGCACGTCTCCACATGTTGTGACCCCTCTTTCCTTGGAACTGGGGATTCCTGGACTCCCTTTCCTGGGACTGGGGATCCCCTGGAACCTCCATCCCACCTCTCCCAGTCCCTGCACTCCCTTATTCCATAACCCTGGAACCCCCTGAGCCCCCATTCCTGGACACCAGGACCCCCCTACACGCCCTTTCCTGTCCATCCCACCTCTCCCACCCCTGCAAACCCTTTCCTTGGCCCTGGGATCCCCAAACCCCTTCCCATCTCTCCCAGTTCCCCTTTCATTGATCTGCGACCCCTCAACCCCCCCAAATCTCCGTGTCCCCCCAGTTCTCCACTCCCTGCGTTACCTCACTGTGGTGGTGTCAGAGCCCAGCCTGGGGGTTCCCCAGTTCATGGAAATTGGGTTTGTGGATGGGATCCCCTTCACACGCTACGACAGCGAGCAGGGCCGGGCAGAGCCTCTGACACAGTGGATGAAGGACGGAGCTGAGCCGGGATATTGGGATAGCCAGACCCAGATCAATGAGAGGAACCAGTACGTGGCTGCCAGGAACCTGGAGACACTGCAGGACCGATACAACCAGAGCAGGGGTGAGTGGGGGGATCTGTGGGGCTGGGATGGGATCTATAGGTCTTGGATGTGGATTCACGGGGCTCCAAGGGGCTCAGATGGGGATCCATTAGGATGGTGTGGGATTTCTTGTGATCCATGGATTTAGGACATGGATCCATGGGGCTGGGATGGGATCTGTGGGGCCTGGTTGTGATCCATGGGGTCAGGATGTGGATCCATGGAGTCCAAGGGGCTGGAATGAGGCTCTGTGGGGCTGGGACACAATTCCATGGGTCTCTGTGGGTACAATCCCCCCAGGTCTCCACACCATACAGCGGCTTTCCGGCTGTGATCTCCTGTCCGACGGGAGCATCCATGGATTCCGCCGGTTTGGCTACGACGGGCGGGATTTCATCTCCTTTGATCTGGGATCCAGGAGATTCGTGGCAGCCGACGGCGCTGCTGAGATCACCAGGAGGCTCTGGGAACAGGATGGGACCGTGGCTGAGAGGAAGACAAATTACCTGCAGCACGTCTGCCCGGAATGGCTCCGGAAATATGTCAGATACGGGCAGAAGGAGCTGGAGCGCAAAGGTGGGTGGGAATTTGGGATTTGGGAATGGAGGATTGGAGAACACAGTAATTGTTGTCAGAATTCAATGGGTAGATCTCACACCCATCCCATTCCCATGGAATTTCATGTGCAAATCTCACTCTCATCTCATTCGAGTGCGAATTCCATAGGCAGATGTCACTCTTACCCCATTCCCATGGAATTCCATGGATACATCTCACCGTTATCCCATTCCAGAGCCCCCTGATGTCCATGTGTCTGGAAAAGAGGAACACGGGACGCTGATCCTGTCCTGCCACGCGTACGGATTCTACCCCAACACCATCACAGTCAACTGGCTGAAGGGGGATGAAATCTGGGATCAGGAGACGGAGTGGGGCGGGATCGTTCCCAACAGCGACGGCACCTTCCACACCTGGGCCAGGATCGAGGTGCTGCCGGAGGAGCGGGAGCAGTACCGGTGCCGGGTGGAGCATCCCGGAATGCTGGAGCCTGGGATCTTCGCTTGGGGTGAGGCTGGGAATGTGGGAATTGGGAATTGGGAATTCCCAAATGGGGATTCCCCTTCCCCTCCTCACC
>JANPWX010015854.1:0-11836 GCA_024734555.1 Trochalopteron elliotii
AATGGAAAAATAAAATTTATTCTCTTTATCCGATTGGCTACTTTTCATTTAGAACACTTCGAGCCTTGTTTTGAAGAACGACACACTGCTAACTTTTTTTCTTTTTAAGATTAACAAGCTGGTTTTTTTTTTCCCTTTTGCTGGTTAAACTGTATGCTCAGGAATAGGAGGCACAAAAATTGGGAGGCTGGTTCAGAAGAGTTCCCCTGCCCAAGGATGGGATTTCAGGAATCTTAAAGAAACCAGTAAAAATTCTTAAAGTTGAGTGTGGCCACCATATTTTTGTACCAGAGGAATACCAAGTGAAACTTAAGAACTGGGATAAGATCAAAAGGCGTTGAGAAAAGAGGATTCTAAACATGGGAGCAAATGAGAGCAAAGAGATTCCCAGAGGAAGCCCTTTGGGGTGCATTTTAACACACTGGAAAGAGCTGGTGGGCTATGATGGTACAGAAACCAAGAGGGAGCTGGTTAAGTTATGTACACAGTGGTGGCCACTCTATAAACTTGATGAGGAAGTGAAGTGGCCAGCAAATGGTACACTATGAGACACTATTACAGTTAATGCTTCTCCTGCGGCGGGAACAAAGGTGGTCAGAGGTGACTTATGCAGATATGTTTTTCAGCCTTCGAAATCACCCTGAGTGGCAAAGGGATTGTGGAATGAGGCCACCATCTGACCCTTTAGTATTGGCTCTTGAAAAGGACAATAAAGCTACTAAAGGGAAGCTCAAATGGTGTTGCAGCACCTGCTCAATAAATCAGAGGTGCACACATCCTGACAAGGTATACCAAATAGAGGCTTTGGAACAAGAGACAGAAGGCATACTTAAACCACCCCCAAAAAGACAGGAAAGGAGGAGGGCGGTGAGAAATGCAGATTCAGAACCACCATTAAATCCAACGTCCCCCGCTTCATCTCTGACTTCACCTTCCTTTGGAAGGACAACAACTGAGGAACTATATCTACCACTGCCTAGCAGTGACAGTCAGTGGGATGAACCTGAATCTCACCCGTCAGCTCCTAGTCTTGATCCGTAATCTTTAGAAGTGGAGCATCTACATTGTGATAATCACAGTCACCTTCATTATCACCTTGGCTTTCCTTTTCATTCCTCCCAAATTGCTCTTTAATGCCTTTGCCCTTATTAGATGTCTGAGTAGAGTTGAATTCCAGACATTCTTTTCACATTGGAGATCCTTCTGGATTCCATCAGCAGGATAACATCACTCATTCTCTAAGTAAATGGTGACTGCTGTCTATGGTTAACTGTCACATCATTTTCTATTTGCCTTCCACATACTTCTCAAATTAAACACTTCTGCACCATGGCATTTTTTACACTCTGATGTGGTTTCCTCTAATCAACAACAGTTATTTCACTGTTTGCCTTTCAACACTCCATTTCTGTAGTACCTACAAATCTTTTTAGTCACATCAGTGTCCTTTGTGTCAAACTGACCAATACAGTCTCATGTTGGAATCCTGGAGGCTGAAAATTTCAGGCTTTCTGTACTGAGGGGCATCGACTCTCAAGCAGGCACTGCATTTGACTTGAGGCCATGGAACAGGCTTCTGAAATTGAGTGATGGCACTGGGGTTGTGGGTGTGTAGTTTGAATAGTATTGTGTGATCTCACAGGGTGAAAAACTTGAATTTGGGATTTTAGTATATAGTAATATATGGGGCAAGATGGAGGACTTGGGCATTGTCTAAGTCCTTCTTCACTTTCTTCTTCCTTCTTCTTCGTGGGTTTGGGTGGTTTTCTGTAATTAGTTGATAGAGTCGGCATTGCGGACTTCAAGTAGCTAGTTATTGGGTTTAAAGTAAAAATAATTTAGGTGGCATTTCATAATTGGACGGATTGTCCTTGAAAAGACCTTGTAGAGATAGAGGTACACCATTTTACCTTCATTTTCTAACTTGCTAGTTAGAGCTCACAGCTCATGAGACTGTGTCTTGGTTTAGGGCAAATTTGGGAGGAAACCTCTGAAATGGTGTTCCTCTGGAAAGAAAATCCAAACAGCCCCTCCCCCCAGCCGGTCCGGGAAAAGAACTCCCTCAGAGAAAAGTGGAAAAAACTATTTATTTAACAAACAAAATGCCCACAAGCATAAAGAAATAATAATAATAATAATAATAATAATAATAATAATAATAATAATAATAATAATATGAAACAATAAAACCTCTCACCGCTCTGAAGAGAGATAGCAAAACTGAGAGTCCGTGCCAGGAGTTAGCTCGGCTCCCTCAGTCTTTTTATCAGTCCCAGTCTCTTCGGTGCTGGAAAATGCCGAGTCCAGGCCCGGTGGGCCACGGGCGCAAAATCCCAGTGCTCCTCTGGGTTTTTTCAGTCCAGAGCAGATTTAAACAGTCCCAAGAAAAAAAGAAAAAAAAAAAACAGTCCAGGAAAGCTTCTTTGCCTCAGATAGCTAGACTAACAAAAGGAAGAAAACTCTCTCCCTGGCTGCTGTCCGTGCATCTGACAAAAACACACAGTCCCAAGGATGAGAGAAAAAAAATCTTGAGGAGTGAACACTGTTTTTCAAAACAAACTGCGCGCTTCTTCTTTCCCTGCTCACTCTTGGAACCAGTCTTAAAGGTACAGAACACAGAACAGACGATTGGGGATACAGGCATCACAGTCACCTTAAGACAGACTGTAATATACATAAGAAATAATAAACACTGAGTCCAAACACGAAACTATGACTCCCGTGTATTAATTCCAACCTCGGCAGAAAAAGAAGCCAGAACCATCACAGTCTCACTGTTCTTGCATCCACCTTTATCCTTTATCTTTTGTTTAATAATCAGATTACAGAGGGGTTTGATCCCTGACCAGCCATTGTTATTGAGGGTTAATGTAATAAACACATATTATAAATTTGGCTTTCGCAAATATTAAAGTGGATGCTATGGATTATGCATTATAATATAATGTTAACTTTTGCAGAAGTAGCTATAGTTCTGAAATAATAACTAATATTTTTATTTTTGTAGCTAACTGGCAATAATTAAAATAACTCATACATATTCGTGAAGTAACTGATGTTGATTTAGAGTACTTGTGGTTAACTTGCAATAACTGAAATAACTAAACTGTCTGTGTGGTCAGATAACATTTGAGGAAAGGGCGTGACGAGGGCCCCTGCTACTGACACTTCGACTGTCAACAACTGTCACCTGCTTGTTAGCGTAGGAAGAAACACACAATCACGGGATGATTGCATGTGGTGCTTTATTGGAGAGCTCTGGGAGCCAGGGGTCTGACGACCCAAATCTTGACTCCACTCGAGATTGGGAATAGACACAGTTCTTATACTTTCTTATTACATAAGTATACATGTTAAACATTGAACCCCATTGTTCTATTGATTCTACCCAAGCATGAATTTAGAACAATCGATCCCTAGGATTTGTATTTTAAAATTCTTATGATTCGACTCATGATTCATGTTTAGGATAATAATCATATTTAGTTACCAGATGCTTATAATTAACAATAAGGTAATTTATCAATGATTATTGATACAGGTTCGCCTTAGTACAGGTTCACCTTGACTTACTAAGGAACATCTAACTTTATTTTAGGGCCTAAGTATTATGTGCATTCCCCTTCCCCCCTCCTGATCGCCTAGGCAGGTTATACTTGGTTTGATTAGAACAATAGCATGAAAATCACACCTGGATACAGTGAAGCTAGCTCTTACTCTTATGCCTTTAGAAATCATTTTAACCCTATCCTATCATGCTGAAACCACGGAACAGGGGGCCCTTGTGGGGAGTGACACACCACCCTCAAAACCACAACCAAGATTACTGCACATGCTCTAAAAAGGCGGATCAGAGGAGGAGCCATGCTAAAAAGTTCCTGGAACATGCAAACTAGTTTGAAGAAATGTTTGAATATGTATAATCATTTATGAATATTGTGAGAAATAACGCTCACTTTTAAAATTTTAAAGGTTTATTAAACCTTAACAAAATACAAGAGACTGAATAAGGAGAAAAAGCAGCGCTGAGAGTCACTATGACCAGCAGCCACATGCTCGTCTACGAAATGGATGTTCTGCTTTTTATACCCTTGGCCCCTCCCAAAGTCTTGTCAGTCAACTTCTTCACTGATGTCTATTGGTCGAGATCACTTTCTTATAACTTGATTGGAGGTCAGGTGTTGCCATGCTGCATCTCTTAGTAACGAGCCTGCCCTCCCCCAAATGCCCCGACCAGTGACAACAATACAAGGAGGAAGGGAAAGAGAACTATGGGGAGAACATACAAAAATAACATAACTATACATCTATAAAACTTCTCTTAACATACACATAGTATTCATCCCTTAATTGTGAGAACCAACCACCTTATTACTCATCTATAACAATATATATTAGACCAATGCAATAGGGTACATAGGAAGGGTTGCTATTGTTAGCTGATGTGCCTCTGGGTATGGCTACGTACCCAGCGCTGTTACTTTTGCTTTATTGATTTTGTCCCCTATTGTCCTTTGTTAAATTCTAAAAAATTCAACTGAGGAGTGGGCTTCATTTCTCACAGTTAATGATTGTTATAAATACATATTATAAAGCTGGCTTTTCGCAAGGTGTGTGCTATATGATTAATAATGTTGTAGTAAAGATATAAGTTTATATTTCTGCTATTAGTAAAGAAAATTAGGCATAGTGGTAGTAGTTGATATAGTATGCTTAAACTGCCTGTTTGGTCGGGATAACATTCAGTGAACATGAAAAGAAGACCCTGCTATTGATATACCAACTATCAGCATCTACCATCTGAAGACAGTATGGAGCAAGGCCCAACCTGGAGGTGATAATGAAGACACAGCCAAGAAACACGCATGCTCTGAAAAGGCAGACCCAAAGAGGAACCATGCAAAACAGTTCCTGGAATATGGAAACTAGTTTATAGAAAAGTATGAATATTCAACAGACTGATGCAATAGGAAGGGTATTTAAAGAATGTCTCTGATATAGCAGGGTGTGGACTTGGCTGAATACCAAGTCACCCGGCCAGCCATACTTTCCTTTTTTTCTGTCTCCTAATTGTCTTATTTTCTATTAAACCTTTTTCTTAAAATTTACCTAGAAAGTGAACCTCGTTTTTCACAATTTGGGGGCTCTTGCCAGAATGTACCTCGTCCCTGAAACCCCAGGAAATCCAGAGAAAGGGAGGCCCCCTGCCTGGGTTTTTGGTGGCCCAAAACTTTGTTTTTCCTGGTGAGAATTGGGGATTGCAGGTAAACACCTGAAGAGACAAGCAAGGAGATAGAAAAAGCAATAAGAAAAAGGGAAAAAAGGCTCCCTAAATCTGCAGTATTTTTTGCTCCGTAAAAAAACTCGTGCACGAAGAACCTAAGAAAGAAAAAGGATTCTAAGTATTTCTTAGGGGAGCAGGATACTGGAGGGGAAAAGGTTTGAACCCCCTGGTCTGGGACGGGGTCCCAGGAAAAGGGGTTGGACCCCTTAGAAGATTGATTGGGACGGGGTCCCAGAGAAAAAGGAGTTGTAAAAATCCCCAGGTGGCTGGGATGGTCCCAGGGAGGGGTTGGACTCCTCAGGAAGGGAGCCGATAGTTTTCCTATACAATCCACTGGGAAAATGGGATAATGTTGCAAGGCTGAGAGTCAAGTAAAGGATCCAATAGCACCTAGACTTGCTGCTGAGTTAAAAGTTATGTAAGAACCAAGAGCATTTTGAAGGTTTTGGCCAAACATCTGAGATTTTACAATACCCATGGGTGAATATTAACAACTGATCTAAAAGAAAAAAGGTACCTTATTTTTGTGTTGTCTTGTTGTGAAAGAGGGTGAGTGAGGAAGGCATATTGAATTGAGTAAGGGTGAATGAATGAATATAATACCAATCTTTTTATGTTGTTTTTATGTGAGTGAAAGTATGTGTAACTGAGAGGTGTACTTGTTGCAGAGTTTATTTGTGTTGTATTATTGGAAAAGAGGAGTTTCCTGTACTGTAAGGGGGGGAGAGTAGATCATGTTCGAATTATCAGAGGAGTAGATTGGAGTGGAGAGGCAAAACAAGTAGATTCCTGAGGAAATGGAAAAAAACAAAAAGAAATGAGTTGAGATCCAGAGAACGAAGGGGAGGGGGGCTGGGTGCAGCCCCTGTTCATGTTTCTGTCTGTGATAGCTGTGCAGCCGCTTGTCCCCACTGCGCAGTCGCTGTTCGCGGCTCCGCCAGCGCCTGTCACGGCACTTGCTGGGCCACTGTGCCTGCCGTACCTCCCGCTTCGGTTCAGGCTGCACAAAAGTTCCCGCTTGTGTCTGTATCGGGCTACCCGTCTCCCACACCCGCGCTGCCGCCCGCGTCTGCTCCGCCTGCCATGCCGGGGGTCCCGTTTGCTCAGGCCACTCCACCCTCAGCTGCTTTCCCCGCGCTGCTGCCTCCTGTCCTGAAGCAGGCACCCGTCTCTTCTGCAGCGTTCGTGCTGGACCTGCCTCCAGGCCTGTCTCCCCCGCCTGCTCATGTTACAGCCGCGGGGCTGCCAACAGAGAAAGCTGTCTCAGCTCTGCCGTGGGAGACGCCCCTGCGGCTTTGCGGACTCCCCTGGGAGTTCCGTCTGGCCCGAATGCGGGGTCTATGCCACCGGGTGCTCCGCGGACAGCCTGGCTTCCGCCGGACGACTCTGACCGTGGAGCGGCCAAGGACCTCGCCTGCAACCTCCTGCTCCCCAGAGATTCAGGTCTTAGAGACAAAGAAAAAGAAAGAAACAGAGCCCTAATATGAACAAAATCTCAAGAGCACCCTAAAAATGTCTGTTTCTTTTGTGGGAAGGAAGGACATTATAAGCGTGAGTGCCCTCATCGAGAAAACAAAACAAAAATAAAATAAAATAAATTTTTCTAAAGATATTATTGGGAACGGAGGTCATACCAGAGGAATAATAAAGGTCTGGCAAAAGTAGAATCCTCTTGGAGAAAAAGAGAAAATGTGTTGATAGTTTGTAGGAAAGTCTGGCAGGGAGAGGAATGTTGGAATGTGCCTTTGGGAAGTGTGAAGTGTTTGCTGACTTTCAGAAAGGTTTGGGGAGGAGAGGGGTTGCTAAAAAAAAAAAAAAAAAAAAAAAGGTGCAGCTTTGCAGATTAACAGGGGTTAATTTTTAGAGGTTTTTTTGGTTTTTAGAAGGTCTTGGAAGTTTTTGGAGGCTTTTGGAAATTTTTAGAGGTTTTTTTGGTTGTTAGAAGTCTTGAAGGTTGTTTAGAAGCTCTTAGGAGCACTAGAATTGCCTGAGAAAGTAACTGTGAGATAAAGGGAAGGGGGGAGAAGTGACCTTGGAAGTAAGAGGGAGTAGTTTTGATGGAACAAGAGATTGGAGTCAGGAGAGGGGTGAGAGTTCTGGTGTTTGATAGAAAGTAATTGGAAGTTTAAGGAGTGTAAGTGAGGAAAAAGAAGAAGGGATTATAGATGAGATTGAAATTTTTTGTTATTGAGAATTTTTCTAACAAAATTAATACTCAAATGCCATGAACGTGTGTGAAAGTCTGAAAGTAACACCCTAAGAAGTAATGTTTGAATTATGAAACTGTTGTTTATGAAGTAAATAAAGATGAATGTTAAAAAGTATATCTTTACCATTGCAAAATAGGAAAAATAGTTCTTTAACCCCACAACAAAAAGATGCTTTTTCGGATATCCAAACAATTGAAGCTGTGGTATGATTGACAACTAAAGCTGCAGGTTTTAAATCAACGCCAGCAAGATCAAGAGACCAGTGTGAGAATCTAAGAATGAACTGTAGCATCTGAATCAGGTGATACCAGATTGAATTTTAAACAGAGCTGGGTGGTAATGAACTGGGGAGAACCTAAATGATCCAAGAAATATACAAAGAATCACACCTAATTGGGAAATAAGACCAAGCTTATATCAGTAGCTTCAAGTTCAGCCTGGAAGAATTCCAAAACATCTCCATTATCCCCCCTGGGGAGGAATACTTCCACTTCAAACAGGAGGATCAGGACTGTTTCGGTCAGAGAATTCTCATATTCTCGCCTTAAGACTTATACACAGAAGAAGAGGAGTTACTACCTTCATCAGAATTATGCTATACACCCTGCCTGATTCATCCCAATACTAAACATGTTAGCTGGGTTAAATGTAAATGTTTAAATTGTAGAAAAAAATCGGTATTATAATTCACAAAAGTAACACTCTCATTGTATGAAGTGTTGAGTGACAAATTTATTCCCCATTCTGGTAGAACTAAGAACAGCTAAAATAGCAACTTTGCTTTGTGTATAGGAATTGCTAGTGACTGTTGAGTGAGAAAATACCTGAAGAACCGTGAGGAAATTACAGTTAAGAAGTGTCAAAGACAATTTGCCTAAAAATTAACAAAAAGGAAGTGACAAGGAAATAGAGGGCAAGACTGAGTTGGCCACTATACTTGCCACCAAAAAGATCAGATATTCCTGCTGTGAGTTGCAACCCCATAGGCATGGAAGGTGGAGGTATAAGCCATACCAAACCTCTGTTGTTCCTTTTTCTGTCACTCATTCTGTGTCTCTTACCTTATGGAATATCGGCAAAGTCATGCCACAGATGCTATAAGAAAGTTGTATATGGAAAAACACCGAAGTTCCTTTTTTATTACACATACCCATATCAACAATCACTGTTATAACCCATCCAAATTAGATAATTGTATTCATAATAGGAAAAAATATTGGAGTGCGGAAAACTTGGGGACCAGTGGTGACAGGTTGGGAAGTAAGTGTCCAAAAGGGGAAAAATGGATTTGTTTCACATATGCTGTTGGGAGTAAAGTCCAAGATGTAGTAAAAGAGCAAATGGTGAACAAAAAAACAAAGCTAGCACAGCAATAAAACCCTGCACAAATTTCACTCCAAGATTTGTATACAAAACTGGACCAGCAATTAAAAAAAGAAATAGATATCTCAAGACTGGGGAAAAATCTGTTTGTGGAATTGGGGGAAAGAATAAGCAAGGAACTTAACCAGCTGTTGGGTCTGTGAAGGGACTTTGATGTCAGAGGAATGGCCATGGAAAGGCAGTAGCTTAGGCCCGGTTGAACTCCTTAAGTGGAACCAGACAAATATAAAAGGGGAAAACTGACCAGAAGGGTGGATTTTAAGCTCAACAGTGATAGGGGAAGAATGTCTCTAGAGCACTGAAAAAAACTTTCTTAATGAAGTGAGAAACACTCCCTGTAAAAGATATAAGGTAAGCAATAGAACTTTTACCTAGTGAATCCCAAAAAAACCAACTTAGTATTGGACTCAAAAAGAAATGAAAAAGGAAAATTGTAAATATGATAACAAAGTTGGACTATTTCAATGTAATGATACAGAAAAAAAAATCCTTATTTTGGGATCCCAGAAATATCCAAATTTTGGGACAATATAAATCAACAGGAAAATGCTTATTGAAAAGCACCAGATGGTTTATTTTGGATATGTGGAAAGAGGGCATACCCAAGACTCCCCTCTAGGTGGAAAGGGAGTTGCACTTTGGGAATCATACAGCCAAGATTCTTTCTTTTACCAGGACCAAAGGGAGATCAATTAGGGATACCAGTTTATGAGGACTTGAAAAGAAATAAGAGGGATGTGATTGGAGGATTCCAAAAATGGGAGAATGATGAATGGCCCCCTGAACACATATTGGACACATATAAGCCAGCCACCTGAGCACAGGATGGGAGTTGGGGATATCGGACCACAATTTATATGCTGAACCACATAATAAGACTCCAGGCTGTTGTAGAAATAATAACGAACAAAACTGGTCAGGTGTTAGAGTTAATATCAAGTCAACAACGCCAAACAAGGGCAGCAGTATATCAAAATAGGTTAGCTTTAAATTATTTACTAACTGAAAAATGAAGTGTTTGTGGAAAATTTAATACATCAGATTGTTGTTTGAAAATAGATGACAACGGAGATGCTGTTCTGGATATAGTCAATGATATCAGAAAAATAGCTCATGTACCGGTCCAAAAGTGGGAATCAATGCTAAAAAGCAGCTGGTGGGATAATTTACTGAGAATAGAATGGTGGAAAAAACTAGGATTTTTTCTCTTGTGTGCTACTGCAGGCCTGATATTTCTTCCTTGTTTAATCCCCTGTTTTATTCGTCTGATCACAAATGTAGTTCAAAGCATGCAAGTAGTAACAATGCCTACAGACCCAAAATTGACTACATCCAGAATGGCACAAAAGATCATAGTGTTAAAAAACCAAAATAATGTAAAAGGCCCCTTTGAAGAAGCAAAATTGATCTGTAAAAAAAATGAACGAATAATAGAGTGTAGAAAACAAAGAATATGGCTCAAGCCAAATGAATTATAAAAGAAAGAAGGGGGAATTGTTATAAATACTTATTATAAAGTTGGCTTTTCGCAAGGTGTGTGCTATATGATTAATAACATTGTAGTAAGGATATAAGTTTTTATTTCTGCTATTAGTAAAGAAAATTAGGCATAGTGGTAGTAGTTGATATAGTATGCTTAAACTGCCTGTTTGGTCGGGATAACATTCAGTGAACATGAAAAGAAGACCCTGCTATTGATATACCAACTATCAGCATCTACCATCTGAAGACAGTATGGAGCAAGGCCCAACCTGGAGGTGATAATGAAGACACAGCCAAGAAACACGCATGCTCTGAAAAGGCAGACCCAAAGAGGAACCATGCAAAACAGTTCCTGGAATATGGAAACTAGTTTATAGAAAAGTATGAATATTCAACAGACTGATGCAATAGGAAGGGTATTAAAGAATGTCTCTGATATAGCAGGGTGTGGACTTGGCTGAATACCAAGTCACCCGGCCAGCAGTACTTTGCTTTTTTTCTATCTCCTAATTGTCTTATTTTCTATTAAACCTTTTTCTTAAAATTTACATAGAAAGAGAACCTCGTTTTTCACATGATGATAATAAAAACCACAGTGTATGCTTGCAAATGTTTGCTCTCACAAGTCTTCCCCATATTTCTGCAAGGCTCTGCTTGCTGGGCTCATAAACCAGACACCAGGCTGGGCTTGCAACGCAGCTATGAGCGCTGGAGGCTAGGTCAGCCCAGCCTTCCTATTATAGACACTTTTGGAGAGTGGTGCCAAGTGCCTGAGACACTCAGCAAATCAAATTTGCAAGATTAAACCTGTGTTTAATCATAAACACAGAGCAGGCACTGTCCAAAATGTTATTGCATTCCATAGCTATCTGTGCCCAAAATTGTTACTGTCTCTGTAAGACACGGTGGCGTGACCAGAAACAGAACCGGGGGGCAGGAGGGGTCGTGTGCCCGGGCTTTTTAATGTCGGGTGTCTCGGGTAGAGCTCTCTTGGCTCTTGGTCTTTCCCTTTTGTTCTTGCAGGGAGAGAGCTGAGGCAGCACAGGCAGAGGCTGCCATTTGGGTTTCTTTGGTTGGTGTGTGGGGGTTTTTTGGGTTTATTTTTGGTTTTTTTGGGGGTTGTTTTGTTTTGTTTTGTTTTTTTCTTCTCTCCTAAGGGGGCTGCTTCGGCTGGGGTTTGTGAGAGGCTGCATTTCACGGTCCTGGACTGCTCCAAGGCAATCTCCACTCGTGCCTGTCTACAGCCATGGCATCACACCGAGAACGGAACAGCTCCACTCCATACAGTTGCCCCGCCCTGCCAGCAGCACCTGGTCAAAGTGGAAAGGCACAGAGTCCGAGTCACCCTAGTGAGAAAAATTGGGCAGGAGACGATGTTTCCTCCTTTAAATGCCTTTATTAAAGTATAGCTCTTTTAGAAGCAGGCGCCTCAGGGGGGTGGGGTGGCCTCCACCGCAGTGCTGAGAAGGAGGGGGGG
>JANPWX010015861.1:0-17641 GCA_024734555.1 Trochalopteron elliotii
GTGTCACACTGTCCCCAGTGTGCCATGGCTGGCAGACTGATTAACAGCTGGAACCTTGTCTCACCAAAAGCAAGGACTGTCTCACTCCAGCCACACACTGGTGCTCCAAAATATCTCGATACATCACACTTTTCCTGTCTGTGTCACCCCAACCTGTGCCATGGTCTGATCCCAACTGCCCTGGAAAAGGAGGAGGCTCAGGAACACCCACAGGGTCTTTGTGACATCATCGTGTGGGGAACACGGCAGAGGAGGGGTTTGGTACAGGGAAGAAGAGAATCCAGAGCCTCTTGAAGGCCGCTTTGGCCATCAGAGCAATGTAGGTCCAGGGCCCTGCCAGGTGCCTTTGGTGGAGGAAACGGTCTGGGGTTTGTTCCTCTTTGGGGGCTTTCCCTGGAAAATGTTCCTTTTCTGATCCTTTGAATTCTGAACCTTGTTGCTGTGGCTGTTGGTTTTGTTCTGTTGTTGCTGTTTGCAGGAAATTGTTCTTCACTCAGCCCTTTGGGATCTTTGCCTTCTGTGCCTCCACTGGCAGGGGGAGGGGCAGTATTTAGGGGCAGCACACACACGTGTTGGTGCCCATGGGTGGGGATCCCCCGTGCCCCCCAGTCCCCCAGTGTCACGGCACAATCTCACGGATGTCACTGGGCTCCCATGGTCACCTGTGGGGTCCCGGCAGCTCTGTGTAGGTCACCTGGGGTTCCTGGGGGATGGTGACCCAGGGGACCCTGCAGGAGAAACCAGTTGAGGGGACCAAGGTGGAGGCTGACAATGGTGGCTGATGAGTTACTGTCCCCCCCACCATTGTACTCATGCTGTGCCTGTTTGGTCCTCACGATGTGGGTGTACAGAACCTCCCCCTCCTCTGGGGTGACCAGGGGCTCTGGGGGTGCCCTATGAGGATAAAGGAGATGTGCAGGAGGGGATGGAGAGTTATGGGGTGGGTGTAAAAGGGGGCCCACAGCTGGAGACCCCTTACTCACACCTTTCCTGATGGCTGCAGAGGAAAAAGGGGAGAGGTGACTGTGGGCTCCCTGGAGCCCAGACCCCTCTCAGTATTCCTGAACCCCCACAGGACCCTCAGTTCCTTACAGGACCCCAAGCATCCCGTAAGCCCCGCAGAATTCATGAACCTCCCCAGTGCCCCCAACCAACTCAGCCTCAAGAACCGAAAGCCTGGCAGAGCGAGAGACTCCCCAAAACCACCCCAGGACCTCTGAAAGAACCCCCAACATCCCTACAGGACTCTCCAGCACCTCCCAAAACTTTACAGAATCCGCAGCCAAGGTTAAAATTCTGGGGCTAAGGTTGCTTCCTTATCGTTCCCCAGCTCTGGGGGGCTTCCTACAGATCCTTGGGACTCCCGTCCTTTCATTGTCACCCACCAAGGCAGTGCCACCATTGCCAGGCCACAATAACAGCCACGAGCAGGACCAGGAACAAAGGGGACCTCTCGGGTTTGGTTTTCTCACCCGAGATTCCGGCTGTTAAGAGTCCTTGGCCCTCTAAAAGCCCTGAGCCGCATCGCGTGAAAAAGCAGAGTCTCCAAGGCCTTGTTTTCAGGTTTCTCGCGTTGTTTATTATTTGATATCTCAAAGTTTTCTCTGCACCCAGCCGAGGTCCGGACAATGGCTGGGACATGAGGCAACTGCCCCTCGGTGAGGCGGTGCTCTACTCTTATACAGATAACTACGTGTCCATTATTTACTAATTTGTGCCAATGCCTAGTGCCTATACTAGAAAGGTCACTTGTACCTTAACCCAATCCCCTCAAACTACCTTGTGTCATCACTACCTCAGAAGATGGAGGACGAGGAAGAAGGAGAAGAACTTAGGGCAACACCCTAAATCCTCCATCTTGTCCCCCATTTACCTCTATACTAAGAATCCTAAAACTACAAAATTTTTCACCCCGTGCTGTGCTAAGCTACTATTTTCACACCCTTGAGGTTTGCAATTCTTCTCCTAGTGCTGGAAGCTTTTCCCATGGACTAAAATCAAACTCGGTGTCTTTCCAGACTGTGTGCCAAGGTCTCCAACCCCCCTGGACCGGCTTCACACCCCCCTGTCCAGGGCTCAAATTCTCTTCTTCAGGTCCCAGGTCACCCAAAGGGATGCCCTGGCCTCCGACAGGGACCCATCAACCCCTGTGGCCACTGCAAGAAACAGAGAGGGAAACATCAGCATGACCCATCACTGCTGGGGTCCTGCAATCCCATTGAACCTGTGTGACCCCACCTGTGCCCCCAGGTTTCCATGGTGTCACCTCCAGGGCCAGCTCAGGGCTGAGTGCCCGGAACACGCAGTGCCTGTCCTGTCCCAGCTGGTTGGTGGCCACACACTGGTAGGTGCCCGAATGTCCCACATCAACGTCCCCAAGCTCCAGGACGGGACCCTGGGCCACCTCCTGCCCATTGTGCAGCCAGATGAAGGTGACAGGGGCTGAGCCCACCTGCACTGAGCAGCGCAGGGTGACGGGGTCACCTGCGTGCACCTGGTGTGACAGGGGATGGGGGGTGATGGTGGCATTGGCCACGGGCACCGCAGGGAGAGAGGCAGGTCTGATGATGGGGGGAGGTGCTGGCAGCCAGCAAGAGGGACAGGGACAGGGGATGAGGGTTTCCTGGAGGATGCCATGGGTGAGGCCTGAGGGTCCTGTTTACCCAGGACAGTGACATTCAGGGGGACACTCTCAGCCATGCTGTCTCCATTGCTGACCCGGCAGTGCTAGTGGTCGCTGTCATTGCCCCCAACATGCTGCAGCTCCAGGCGGGGGCCAGTGCCCAGCGGTGTCCCTGAGTCCCCCCGATGCCAGGTGAATGACAGGGGACCTGTCCCTGCAGTCACCGTGCAGTTCAGCACCAGGCGGTCCCCCAGTGTCACCTGTCCCCTGGGAGGCTGCGCCCAAACAGACACCCCTGTGGGTGGGGGGAATACCAGGAGACAGTGAGGGACCCGAGAGAGGTCGGAGAGGGGCATGGGGACCCCAGTGAGGAAGAGGGGGCCCAGAGTGGATGGGGGGCTTGGAAAAAAATCCCAAGCAAGGATGAGGGGTTCAGGGAGGGGACACCGGTAGTGGGCTGAGGGGGCACCACAGGGAGAGTATGGCAGTACCTGGGGACCATGAGGTGAGATCAGAGATGGGTGGAGTTGAACCAGGAATGGGTGAAGGGACCCAATGGGGTATGGGGGGACATGGAGGGGGACCCGAGCAGTGATGGCAGGATGTGGAAAAACTTTAGAGGAAAGATGGGAGTACCCAGGAAGGGCTGGGGGACTTAGCAAGGGACCCAGGAGTGGATGGATGACCTACCAAAGGCCTGGGGGGTCCGGGCAGTAATGGGGGTCCTGAGGCAGAGCAGGGGACTTGGTGAGGCTGTGGGGGCTCCCCGTGCCCATCCCCACACTCACTGCGCACCGTGACGCGGAGCTGGGCGCTGCTCTTCTGCACGGCCCCCTCCTCGGAGTGCACCTGGCAGCTGTGGGAGACCCCCACGGTGGGCACCAGGAGCTGTGGGGACCCCTTCGGGCCCCCCACCAACTGCCCATCCTGGTAGAAAAGGTGCAGGAGGGGGGTTCGGGGCCACAGGGGGCTGGGGGTGCTGAGGCAGCTGAGATTGTGGGGGGACCCCTCGCTGAGCTCGGTGGGACCCTCCAGTACCAGCACCGTGAAGAGCTCTAGGAAGGAGAGGGGAGGTGAGGACTGTGACTCTGAGTATGATGGAAAGTGATTTTGGGGGTGTCAGGATATTGGAGTTCCAGCTGTGGGGGTGCTCACCGTGCACTGTCACTGTCACTGGTGTTTACAATGACCGCCAGAAGCTCACCAAGCCCTCACAGTGGTAGCAGCCACTGTGGTGCAGCTGCAGGGGGGACAGGGACAGCTTGGTTCCACTGAGGATCCCCTCCAGATTCTTCTTGTCATTGTAAAATCGCACCCAGTCGACTGACATGTCCTGCATGGCCTGGCAGCGCAGTGTCACCGTGTCCCCCTCCAACAGCATCTGTGCTGGCACCTGCAGCACCAGCTGGTCTGTGGGACAGGAGGGTCCCATTGCACTGAGGGACTCGAGACAGGTCCAAGGTGAGTGCCCACGGCACCGGGGACATCTGGCTGGAGTCTCCATTTCATGGGAGCACCCCAGGGACACCAGGAGTAACTCCATGGCACAGGTGTCACAAGGTAGGTCCCATGCCACTGGGACATCCCTGGGATGTCCCCATGTGCAGGGGACAGGCTCTTGCCACATGAGGGGTCCACACCCACTGAGTGGCACACACCCAGACCTATCAGGGGACCTGCCCGATCATTTAAGATCTCGCCTCACCATTTAAGATTGTCACGGGAGGGCTGAGCCAACTGCCAGGACTGTCACACGTGAAGTTGCCACTCTCGGTGACAGTGAAGTGGTCGCGTCTGTTCTGCCCCCAGCGCTGCCCATCCTTGTACCAGGTGGTGGCACTGGTGGTCCCCAAGCCATGGCAAGTCAGTGTCACCCGGTCCCACAGCACCGCCAGCCTCCAGGGGGGCTCCACCAGGAGCTGGGTGGTCTGGGCACCTGCAGGTGACAGGGGACACCAGCCTGCCAGGGCCAGCACAGGGCTGGGGACAGCAGAGTGGGGACATGGCATCCCCTGAGGACTCACCAGTGAGGCTGAGGGTCTGGGCTGGAAGGGATTAGGGACAGGGCTGGGTGAGGGTGGCACTGTGGGGACAGCAGGCACTCTACAAAATGTGGTATCCGTCCCCAGACTGTCCCCAATGGAACACTGGTGTAGAAGGGAGATCTTGAGGACAGGGACACCTTGGTCACCCTGGGTTGAGGCAGGACATGGGGACACTGTGGACACCCCATGTTTGCAAAAGTCACCTTCACCAGCTTCACAGCACCTGTCCCCACAGCCACATCCCCATGGGCCTGTGCCAGTGATCCCATTCCAAAGACACCTGTCTCCATGCCCCATCTGCCTGGTACGTGGCCCTTGTCCCTGTCCCTGCATCCCCTGTCCCCACTGCTGCCCCAGCCCCAAGGTTCCTTTTGCCACATCCTTGTCCCCACATCTCTATCCCCCTGTTCGTTTCCCCACATCCCAGTTCCCTGTCCCTGTCCCCACAGCCACCCCACGACTGGTCACACTGGGCTCCATGCCCATGCACTGGCTCTGCTGGCCTTGGGGACCTCAGGGGACCCCACAGTCCCCCTGTGCCCCCTCCCCACCGGTCTCTGCCTCACCAGGGCCCATCCCTGGGGTGTCAGGCCCATGCCTGGGGCACTCACCCCACAGGAGCAGCACCACCTTCCCGGCCATCCCCGTGTCCCCAGCCATGTGGACTGGCTGTCACTCACTGCTGTGGCCACCGGTCCCCTGGGTGGCGGCTCTTCGGATGAAGAGGAAGGAAGCGAGGTCACGTCTTGTCCCCATGTGTAGGTGGCCTTTGGTGGGGGCAGGGTGGCCACAAACTGGGGACAGCCTTTGAGCAGGGTGGGGACAAGGCTGGGTACAAGATGGGACAGGGGGCTCTCAGGAGTGGAGGGCTCAGGGGGTTTGGGGAGACAGGGTTGGGTGTCCAGGGGAATGGAGTGTCCCAGGAATGGGGTCCCTGGAGAATTGGGGCCCTCAGGATGGGGACTCACCAGCGATGGGGTTGCCATGGGAATGGTGGTCCCCATGTCTGGGTGGACTCAGGGATGGGAGTGTCAGGGGAACATGGGCTCCAGGGACTTCAGGTTATGGAATGGGTGTGCCAGGGATGGCCTAGGGGAAAATGGGGTGGGCCAGTGGGAATGGGGTGTCCTGGGAGAACCAAGGTCCTGGGGGAAGGGGAGTTTTAGGGAATGGAATCTGTGGGAGAGGGTTCCTCTGAGTGGGGTTCCTGGGCCATGGAGATCCTAGAGAATGTGAGTACTGGGATGGGGGTCTCAGGGAGTGGGAACATAAGAAATTAGGGTTCTCTGAGTTTCCAGAGGAATGGGGATGCCAGGGATGGGGAATGGCTGGATGGGCCCACTGGTCACAGCTCCTTCCAGGGGTGCACCTCAGATTTTGGGGTGCCCCAGGGCCCAGCACTGCCCCCCTCGTATGCTCCTGGTTTGGGGGAGGCACCACAAGGAGATTTTGAGGGGCTTTGGGTTTGTGTGCCCCCAACCCCCAGGGACATTTTCCTCCCTTCATTTCCATTTCCTTCCTTTTATCCCTCAATTTCACAACTCCCCATTTTGTACCTTGATGATCCTGGGGAGCACCAGAGGAGGGAAGGGGTTGGGGGAACCCCAGGGTGGGGGAAGGAGGGGTGAGGGATCTGCAGGGAGGGTTGGGAGACTGTGGGGGCTGGGGGTGTCCGGCTGTGCCCCCCCAACACTTTCACTTTCTCTCTCCTGCAGCAGAAGGAAGAGGCCGTTTGTGATGAGTGTCACATGGGGGGGTGGCGGGTTCTGTCCTGGGAGGGCACATCCAGGGGGGTCCTGTCCTGGGGCATGGCAGCTCTGGGAAGGGTCCAGACTTCTCCATTCTCACTCATCCCCTGCAGGATCTGAGTAGGCAAGAGCAGCTTGGGAACGGAGCCCCAGGCAGGAAGGAGCTCCCCAACTCCTCCTCCTTGAAGCCAGTGGCCATCCAAGTGTGGGGCCCAGCCATGGCCCAGCCCCAGGGCACAGGGATGGGCATTGGCCAGCCCTGCTCTGGCCAGCCCCAGCTGGAAGCCAGGACCTGAGGGTCCCCCCACCCCCCTGGCATTGACTCTGGCAGCTTTAGAGCTGCTGCAAAGGTGACAATTCTGTGGGCAGAAGAAGGCTTGGGTGTAGTTTTCTCAGCCCTGTGCAAGAAGCCCAAAAGCCAATGGGAGGTCAAGCAGTGGCTCTGTGAGGGCCTTTGATGGTTTTCAGAGCAGGAAACAGCCCCTGCACGGGCAGTTATGAGAAAAACTGTCCAGAGATGCAGCAATTGATCATTTTGTCCTGTTCAGCAAGGGGCTGAGAGAGCCCCAGAAGTTCTGCAAATCCCACACCCATCTGCTCAACAACCTGACCGGGACCCTCCTTCTTGAACAAAACCTGCAGCCCTTTGCAACCTCGCAGAAAGAATGTTTGGGTTCTGGCTGTGGACACCAGAAGAGAGGGAAAAGTGTGGAAATATTGAGCAGGGGCTCCACCTGTGGATCTGGGGAACAGGAGGGTCCCAGCAGGAGCAGGGAGTGGCCAGGCAGGGGAATTCAGGGCAGGGTGGAGTGCATTTCCCAGGGAAGCAGACCCTGAGGGACACATGGGCATTTCTATGGATTCTGTGCACTGTTCCAGGGATGGACAGAGTTTCTCCCCTGTTGGGAGCAGAAGCCATGGGAAGTAAATCAAGTTTCAGAGTGGGAGTGAGAAAAACGGGAAGAGTTGCTAAATATGGCCCAAGCAAAGTCTTCCCTATGGGCTGGGTTGCTGCCCAGCAGGCAGGGAACAATCCCATGGACCTGTTGGACACTCAGGGAGATTCCACTCTCTGTGTTATCCACAACCAAATGCTGCTGTGGGATGCACCAATGGGCTCCTAAAGGGAACCAAAACATCTAATTTGTCTGTGATTTGTTTGTTTTTTTATTGTGAGCCACTTGTTGGGAGAGCAATAATTAAAAGAATTCTATCCACCACACCATTTTATATATTGTCTGTTTGTTTTTAGCTTTTTTCACTTGGAAAAAATACGGTGCAGGACAAGATTTTTGCTCTTATTTCCTGGATGTCTAATTTTGTCTCAACCAACTGGGCATCAGGGAATTCAACCAAATTTAGCCTGGCATTTACAATCATCAAGACAAGGTTGTACCAGGTGCCCCCTTAAGTTTGGGCAGCCCAGAGGTCACAGGACCTCACTGGGGACAGCGAGAATGCTCAGGGCACCCCCAGGACAGAGGTCCCCAGGATGTGCCACCTCTGGGACAGGAATCCTCAAGGATGTGGCACCCCCAGAATGAGGATCCCCCTGGGACAAGACCCTGGGACAAGACCCAGGTGTCTCCACAGCAGAGGAGCCCTTTTCTCTGAGGGCAGGACCCCTCTGGATGTGCCCCCCCAGCACAGAACCCACGTCCTCAGCTCAGAATAAACGGCCTCTTCCTTCTGCTGCAGGAAAGAGAAAGTGAAAATCTTTGATCCCCCACAGCCCTCCAACCACTGCCTGCAACCCCCACCCCCCTTTTTCCCCTTCCTGGGATGCCCCCACTGTTACCTGTTCAGGTGTTCCCTGGGATGGCTGAGTCAGGAAATGGGGGGGATGGGAAAAAGCCCCGGGGTGTGTGGGGCACAGACCCAGAGCCTCAACCCTGGGGTGCCCCCCTGGCCATGAGCACACTGTGGGGGCTGTGCTGGGCTCCGAGTTACCCCAAAATCTGAGGCACCCAGGGAAGGAGCTGTGATCCCTGTGCCCACCCAGCTCCTGCTCAACCCTGGGACCCCCAATGCGCTGGAATCCTGACATGGAACTCCCATTCCCTTGATCTCTTGTCCCTGGGACCTCCATCCCAGGACTCCCATCGCCCAGGACCACCATTGCCTTGATCCCATCCCATGGGGTACTCCTCCACCCAGAACCTCTCTACCTGAGGGTCCCATTTTTCCCCCTGCTCCCCCAACCCTGGCACCCTCAACCATGATCCGAAATCCCTGGAGATCATGTTCCTTCAGAATCCCCATCCCTGAATGCCCCCAGACATGGAAACCCCAATTCCCCTGGACCCCCATTCTCCTGGACACCCATCCTTGGTTCCCCACATCCCCTGAGCCCCCCCCACTCCTGGGAACACCATCCCCCACTGAGCCCCCAGACTATCCCATCATGTCCCCAGCCTGTCCCCTACTGTGTCTCCTCCTTTCCCTCACCCTGCCCCCACCAAGGGCCACCAACACGTGGGGACGAGACGTGACCTCGCTTCCTTCCTCTTCATCCGAAGAGCCGCCACCCAGGGGACCGGTGGCCACAGCAGCAAGTGACAGCCAGTCCACATGGCTGGGGACACGGGGATGGCTGGGAAGGTGGCGCTGCTCCTGTGGGGTGAGTGCCCCAGGCATGGGCCTGACAGCCCGGGGATGGGCCCTGGTGAGGCAGAGACCGGTGGGGAGGGGGCACAGGGGGGCTGTGGGGTCCCCTGAGGTCCCCAATGCCAGCAGAGTCAGTGCAATGAGGTGATCAGGGTTGTGGGGTGGCTGTGGGGACAGGAACAGGGAGATAGGAACTGGGATGTGGGGACAGGAACGGGAACAGGGATGCAGGACAGGGATAAGGCCCATGTCCCATGCAGATGGGGCATGGGGACAGGTGCCATTGTAATTGGATCATGGCACAGGGCCATGGGGATGTGACTGTGGGAACAGGTGCTGTGGCGATGGTGGAGGTGATCTGTACAAACATGGGGTGTCCACAGTGTCCCCATGTCCTGCCTCAACCCAGGGTGACCAAGGTGTCCCTGTCCTCAAGACCTCCCTTCTACACCAGTGTTCCATTGGGGACAGTCAGGGGACAGGACAGACAGCACACCTCATCCCCAGGTGCTGCTGTCCCTGCAGGGCCACCCCCACCCAGCCCTGTCCCTTCTGCCTTCCAGCCCAGACCCTTGGCCTCGCTGGTGTGTCCTCGGGGGATGTCATGTCCCCACCCTGCTGTCCCCAGCCCTGCAGTGGCCCTGGCAGGCTGGTGTCCCCTGTCACCTGCAGGTGCCCAGACCACCCAGATCCTGGTGGAGCCCCCCTGGAGGCCAGCAGTGCTGTGGGACCAGGTGACACTGACCTGCCAGGGCTTGGGGACTGCTGATGACACCACCTGGTACAAGGATGGGCAGAGCTGGGGGCAGAACAGATGTGACCACTTCATTGTCACTGAGAACGGCACCTACACGTGTGACAGACCAGGCAGTGGGCTCAGCCCCCCCGTGACGGTCTTAAATGGTGAGGGGGGATGCTAAATGATCAGGCTAGCCCCCTGGTGAGTCTGGGTGGGATCCAGTCTGTGGGTGGCCTCACACCCCACCTGTCATCAGAGCCTGTCCCCTGCACACAGGGAGATCCCAGTGCATCCCAGTGGGATGGAACCCCCGTGGCAACACCTGTGCCATGGAGTTGCTCCTGGGATCCTCCCACACAATGGAGACTTGACCCAGATGTCCCCAGTGCCATGGGCACTCACCTTGGACCTGTCTCGAGTCCCTCAGTGCCATGGGATCCTCCTGTCCCACAGACCAGCTGGTGCTGCAGGTGCCAGCATGGACGCTGCTGGAGGGGGACGTGGTGACACTGCACTGTCGGGCCGTGTGGGACATGTTGGTCACTGAGGTGCGATTTTACCAGGATGGGAAGGATCTGGGGGGGTCCCACATGGGGACTGAGCTGTCCCTGTACCCCCTGCAGCTGCACCATGGTGGCCGCTACCACTGCAGGGGCTCAGTGAGCTTCAGGCTGTCACTGTCAACACCCGTGACAGTGACAGTGCACGGTGAGCACCCCCACAGATGGAACTCCAATATTGTGACTCCCCCAAAGCCACTTCCCAGTGGACTCAGAGTCACAGTCCTCACCTCCCCTCTCCTTTCCAGAGCTCTTCTCAGTCCCAGTGCTGGAGAGACCTGGGAAGGCAGGTCCCCGAGCCCATTGAGGGGTCCTCCCTCAATCTCAGCTGCCTCAGCACCCCCAGCCCCCTGCGGCCCCAAACCCCCCTCCTGCACCTCTTCTACCAGGATGGGCAGTTGGTGGGGGGCCCACAGGGGTCCCCACAGCTCCTGGTGCCCACCGTGGGGGTCTCCCACTCGGGGAATTACAGCTGCCAGGTGCAATCCGAGGGGGGGGCTGTGCAGAAGAGCAGCGCCCGGCTCCGCGTCACGGTGCGCAGTGAGTGCGGGGATGGGCATGGGGAGCCCCCACAGCCCTCCCAGGGCTCCCCTCTTTGCTCAACCCTCTGCATGCCATCCTGCCTTCCCAGGTCTCTCCCTGGGTCTTCCCAGAACCATCCCTGGTGCCTGCATCCCTTACCAGGTCCCTTCACCCCCCTCTAGCAGCACCTCCCCCTCTCTGAGGACCCACGATTGTCCACAAATCCCACCATTCCTGTCTGGGTTCCCAAAACCTTCCCTGTGATTCCCTTCAAACCTCACCATATGTCCACAGGCTGAAACTCCCACACTTCCCTGGGGTCCCATCCAGCCCTTTCCAAGCCTCTCTCCCATCTCTAGGTCCTCTTCTTCCTCACTGGGTTCCCCCCACCCCTCTCTGATCCTCCCTTTCCCTGAGTTCTTCACTGCTCCCTAGTCTCCCCAATTCCTTCCATGTCCCCAGTCCCTGCTGTGTCCCACCACAGGGGTCCCAGAGCGAGGGGTGTCCCTGTGGAGGCAGCCCCCTCGGGGACAGCTGGCACAGGGTGACTGCCTGGTACTGAGATGCGTGGTGGCTTTGGGGACAAGTCCTCTGTCCTTCACCTGGCACTTGGAGGGCTCAGGGGCAGCGCTGGGCACTGGCCCCTGCCTGGAGCTGCGGCACATCGGGGGCAATGACAGCGGCCGCTACTATTGTGGGCCAATGATGGAGACAGCACAGCCGAGAGCCCCACATTGAACGTCACTGTCCTGGGCGAGCAGGACCCTCATGCTGAGGGTGATCCAACCCACAGCATCCCCAAGTCCATACATTCCCATTCCACCTCAACCCCCCCACACCATCCCCAGCCCACCCCAGGTCACAGCCCCCACCACTGGGTGTCACAGCCCAGGGGAACTGGGACCATCTCACTCCAGGTATCCCCAGCCAGGACATCCAGGCCATGGATCCCGAATGCCAGCTGTCACATGCCCCACTCCCCATCAGGTCACATTCACCCTACTGAGCGTGACCCTCCCAGGGGAGTGAGACCCTTGGCATTGGGGTGATGTCCCTGTTGACACCTCATCAGACCCATCACATCCCACCCAGCCATTCCATGCCCCCTATGAGGTGACAGCCATCACCAGCCTTGGACACAGCAGCCCTCATCCCATCCTCACCTCACCCTCATCCCATCCTCATCCCTCACCCCTCATCCATCACATGCACTCATTCCACAGCACATGATGACCCCCACCACCATGGGGTCACTGTCCTGGGTGAAGGAGACGCTCTGTCTCCAGGTGCCACCACACAGATTCCCTCATTCTCTAACACTGGGTGCAACCCCTCCTATAGGCCTAAGTCTTGTCTCTGTCCCCGCAGTGCCGGTGGCCAATGTCACCATCACCCCCAGTCCCCCGGCACACCAGGTGCATGCTGGTGACCCTGTGACCCTGCGCTGCTCAGTGCAGGTGGGCTCAGCCCCTGTCACCTTCACCTGGCTGCATGATGGGCAGGAGGTGGCCCAGGGTCCTGTCCTGGAGCTTGGGGACATCGATGTGGGACATTCGGGCACCTACCAGTGCATGGCCACCAACCAGCTGGGACAGGACGGGCACCGCGTGTTCCGAGCACTCAGCCCTGAGCTGGCCCTGGAGGTGACACCACAGGGACACTGGAACAGAGGTGGGGTCACACAGGTACAATGGGATTGCAGGACCCACAGAGTGACAGGTGACCCTGATGTGTCCCTTCAATCCCCATCAGTGGCTGCAGGAGTTGGAGGGTCCCTCCTGTTTCTGGTCGTGTTTGTGGGTGTAGCTGTGGGCTGGCACCGGTGGAACAACATGGGTGGGTGACAGTGGGGGCAATGAGGGCCCTGGGCGGGTGGGAGGCCACCTGGAATGTGGGGGTGATGAGTGACACCTATAGCTTCTGACTTGGGCAGTGCTGAGTGCTCAGAAGCTTTGCTCAGGGTCCTCAAGGATTTGGGCTGGGGTTGGAGGCTGTTGCAGGGATGTTGGGGGTTCTTTCACTGATCCTGGGAGAATTTCGAGGGTCTCCCTTCCCTGCCAGGATTGGCTTCTGGGCACTCACAGGGTCCAGAGAACTGGAGAGGTTCAGGGGTTCTGGGGGGCATCAGGGATGCTCAGGGGTCCTGGGAGAAACTGGGGGTCCAGTGAGGTTTCAGGATTCCTGAGGGGGCCTTGGGGACCCCACAGTTACCCCTCCCCTCGTTCCTTTGCAGCTGCCAGGAAGCACCAAGAAGGGTGAGTGGGGGGCTCAAACCACACTGTCCCCTTTTACCCCAACCCCTAAGACCTCCCATTCCCTCCCACACATCCCCTTTATCCCCGCTGGCCCCCCCGGATCCCCCGGCCCCCCCAGAGGAGGGGGAGTTGCTGTACACCCACGTCGTGAGCACCAAGCAGATGGGGGGTGAGTACAGGGTGGGACACACACACAGGGACACGTCACCCATGAGTGTCACCCCCTCCCAGATCCCACAGCCAGTGTCTCTCGCAGTGTCCCCCCGTGCCACCACACTCCAGGATCCCCAGGTGACCTACGCGGAGCTGTGGGGACCCCGTGGGCGACAGCGGGAACTCAGTGACATCTACGGGAATGTGCTGTGACACTCGGGGCACACGTGGGCACTGGGGGGCTCTGGGGGAACTGGGGGACACTGGGGGACCCCACCCATGGGCAACCACATGTGTGTCCCACTGCTCCCGTGGGTGCCCAACATTCACGGGTAGGTGGGCACAAGTGGGGGTCACGTGTGAGGCTGCACTGGGCACTGGGCACCCAGAGCTCCCCATGCCCCCAGAACCCACAAGGGCTTCCCCACTCCCACCACCACGACTGGCTCCCCATTCTACATCCAAGTGCTCCCAGTACCCTCAGAGACTTCCCCATTCCCTCCCCACAGTGCTCCCAGTACCCCCAGGGCCTCCCGATTTCCCCTCCCAGTGCCTCTCCATTGCTCCCAGTAGATCCAGGTGTTTCCCATTGTGTCTCCCAGTACCCCTGTACTCCCAGTGCCTCTGCAATCCCCCTCTGAGCACATCAAGTACACCCATTGCTCCTCATCTCTCCTCCCAGTGTCTGGGGAACACAGGACTCGTTTCCCTGTTATTGGCACCAAAATGCAGCTTTTTGGTTAAACTGGCAAAAATGGTGTTTCTTTGTTCAGCTCTGTCATGATTTAGGAATGGGATTCTCCAATTCTGGGCTGTCACTAAAAACAAGGGGTGCTGCCCCTCCCCCTGCCAGTGAAAGCACAAAAGGCAACGATCCCAAAGGGCTGAAATTTCAAAAGGCAAAAAGCAAAAATTCACAATTGCAAAGGTGCCAAATTTCCTGAAAACAGCATCGAGAGAACAAAACCAACAGCAACAAGGTTCAGAATGAAAAGGGTCACAAAAGGAATGATTACCAGGGAATGCCCCTGAAAATGAACAAACCCCTGAACCTTCCCCCAGCACGTTTCCTCCACCAGAGGAACCTGGCAGGGCCCTTGACCTTCATTGCTCTGATGGCCAAAGTGGCCTTCAGGAGGTTCTGGAGTCTCTTGTCCCATTTCCCAAACCCCTCCTCTGCCATGTTCCTTACATGATGATGTCATCAAGGCCCTGTGGGTATTCTGGAGCCTCCCTCTTTTCTTGGGCAGTCAGAATAAATCCATGGCACAGGGTGGGGCCGAGTTTCCAGTGAGTTCCAGGAGCTCTGGACGCCCCTCCAGGTCAAGGCAAACTGTGCTCTGCCCTCTGCTGCCAAAGGTGTGGTATCCTCCTTAAAAGTGTTTACCAAGGAAGGCTGGAACCTCCCTTGGAATGGAAAATATGACCACCTTCCCTCCAAAATATTATAACTTTGAAATTATAAGGCTCCCAAGTAAAGATTTGAGACCAGGAATAACAGTTCTTTACTAGAATATCTATAACAAGACAAACAAACAACAACACCGGCAGCAACAACAAACAAAAGCACAAACCCAGTCCCAGCCCTCTCTGGGCTGCAGGCACTTCCTCTGCAGTGCAGTTCCAGGCACAGCCAGCAGGGGCGCTGGTGGCTCCCTGCCAGGCAGGGCGGGTGCAATGATTCCCCCGTGGCTGCAGGGGGCGCTGTGGCGCCAGCTCGGCTGTCTCTCTCCATGGTTAATGGAGACTCTGCCGGCGGGAGAGAGAGAGAAACTTCCTTCCCTCACTGACGGGGCTGGGGGGCAGCCGGGAACGGTGCCACTCCGGATGGCAAAATGGGCTGCAGCAGGAACCCTTGGAGTGGCAGCTGGAATGGCGGGGGGAGGCACACCCCAGAGTGCCAAAGGAAGTGTAGCCAAAACTCCGCAGCTGTAGCAGGAGCTGCAGGGCTCAGGTAAGACACGGGCCGTTGGGTTCAAGTGTAGCAAAAAGCCCAAAGCAGCAGCAGAAAAGAGCAGAGCTGGGCAGCCACAGCTGGGCTCCTGCAAACAGCTGCCGCACGCAGCCAGGAGACGCGCCCTCTGGGAAGGGCGAGGGGCTCTGGGTGCCGGGTTCTCCCCTGAGGCACCTGAGTATATGGTGAGGGTCCTTTCCAGTGAGTTCCAGTTGCAGTCCACTGTCCCCAGAGCAACAGCAGCACTGTCTCACCTCCGGTGCCAGGAGCAAGAGACAGAGAGGAGCCAAGCCAAGCCCCTCAAACCCCAGGCAAAATCTCACGGTATGTCTGCCCTTCCGAGGAGAACTTATTCTTGCACCCTCAGCAGCCCCACAGCAGAAGGGTCCTGGGAGAGCCCAAGGCAGAGATTGAGCTGTGGAATTCCCTGTGTCTCAACAGCAACTCTGCCAAAGCTCAACAATGAAATGCTCCCTCTTGAGAGAATCAGTGTCAAGGATCCCTGGGGCAGACTCTGATATCATCGAAGCAAAATGTGTGACATCACAGAGTGGGCTTTGACACCACAGAGCAGGGTGGGACATCACACAGTGGTTTGTGACATCACAGGGCAGCTCTGTATGACATCACAGACAAAGTGATGACATCGTATGGTAGATGTTTGACACCACAGAGATGACTGTGACATCACAGGGTGGCAGAGTGACATCATAGAGGGGGGCTGTGACATCCCAGAGAGGGCTGTGACATCACAGGAGGGCTTTGAGGTCACTGCACTACTGTTCACTCTGCCCTGCTCCCCTCTCAAAACTCCCTCCCAGAGAAGTCCCCCCATGCTGCTTGTGCAGAGCGGCGTCCCCTGTCCCCCTGGGTCCCCTCCTGCCCCCCAGCACCACAGCCTCTCCCACAAGATATTCTACAAGATCAATCCCCACAGCCTGACATGGGGACGGGGTCTGGGGCCATGGATGGGGTGGGACAGGGGAACAGGGACCCCCCAGCAGCATTCCTGTCTCACCCCCAGGGAGGAGCCTGGGCCAGGGCTCCTTCCCCCAGATCTACAAAGGCACCAGACGGGACCAGGATGAGGAGGACAGACCCCGCCAGCCCCCAGTGGTGCTTGAGGTCATGGACAGCAGCCACCACACGGACCTTCAGGGGAGGGGCTTTCACTGCACTGTCCACCCAGCTGTCCTGTATCCCTGTCCACTGACTCTCAGGCATCCATATCCCACATCTCCCACATCTCCATGTCCCACATCCCCCACACACCCACATCCCACGGATCCCATGAATCCACACCCCACACCTCCCAATGCATCCACCTCCCTCAGCTCCCACGTGTTCCTGGTGGTGCCCCCAGCTGGCACCAGCCCAGCCCAGTGTGTGAAGCCCCACTGAGGGTCCTCATTCCTCTTCTTCCCCACCCAGAAGAAGGAGAAAATCAGCCACGGGAATGTCTCTGCTGAGAAGGTGCTGCTGGCAGTGCTGGGATCGGTCATTGCCTGCCTGAGTCTGCAGAAGGAACAATCCCTCCCTCCCTCCCTCCCTCCCTCCCTCCCTCCTGGGATGTTCTGGGCAGCAGGGAGTGGGGATGACAGACATGGAATGGCGCCTGTGGGAGGGTTCCTGGGTTGTGACCTGGTAGGACCTGGAAAGATCATTCACCAAATTCTGTCAGGGGCAAAACAGCATTGGAATTAGAGATATTAATTGAATTTATTGCTGACAAAATCAGGGCAGGATAAGGAGAAATCAAAAAAACCCTTCCTTACACCTTCCCCTTATTATAAATACCTATGTCGTCATTGGCTTTTGCTATTATATTGGCTTTTGTAAATTAGTTTGATATAATACAGTTTGTAATCACTTTTTAACTGCTTTTGAAATAGTATAGTTTGTCAGCCTTTTTACCCTAATCCCTGTGTAGATTCTGTATATTAGTGTGATAAATATATTTTGATTTAGGCTTTCGCAAACCATCAAAATGGAGGCTGTATGCAGTGCAATATAACATTAACTGTTACTAAAGTAACTAACACCTTCATTTGTGTAACTAACTGACAATGGTGAGAATAACTCAGATGATTTTGTGAAACAGCTAATGTTGATTTAATGTACTGGTGGAGTATCTTATCTGTATGAGAAGATAACATTGAAAAGAACCAAATAAATAAAGATCGAAAGAAAGAATGCAAAGAGGAATTTACCACTGACTCTTCGGTTACCAAGATCTGTCAAACCATAGAACAGGCACCTTGTGAGGAAATAAAATATATCAATTTCATCTGCAATATGGCATTGTAGTGGTCTCAGGTTTGCCAATTTCTGTATCCCAGTCATAGCACCAATTAGTGTAGTGCTTTAAGTGCCAGCTAGAATGATTTACTTTTTCTTCTTCTGTCAGAAAAGATTAGGAGAAAAGCAAAGCAGGC
>JANPWX010015870.1:0-18878 GCA_024734555.1 Trochalopteron elliotii
AAGGATTTGCTTGCAGAAGCAAATGTGTGTGTTTTCTGGGCTCTCTAGCACGAGAGCAGCTTGTGTGGTGTCGTTTGTAGCTGTGCTGTGCTGGGAACAGGGAGAATGCAGTTTGCAGCTTAGTTGGCCAAAAATGGGGGGTTTCTCACGATTTGCTTGCAGAAGCAAGTGTGTGTGTTTTCTGGGCTCTCTAGCATGATAGCAGCTTGTGCGGTGTTGTTAGTAGCTGTGCTGTGCTGGGAACAGGGAGAATACTGGAAGCAGCTTTGTTGGTCTCCAAATGGTGGTTCTCAGTATTTACATTTGGAGCTCGTGGGTGTGCATGTAGGTCTCCTGTCATCAGATAGCATCTGCCCTGTTGCCCGAGGTCCGGAGAGGGGTGTCCGGAGGGGCTTTCTTTTGTTTGTCTCCCTTCCACAGGGACAGAGTTCCAATGGAAATCTTCCAATTAAGAGTTCAAAACCACTGCATGTATCTTAGGGGTTTCTTTAGGGGGCCACTTGCATCTTTCCTTGGGTCCAGCTCTGAGGAAACAGCTCCTGAGCCAGGGGCTCTGCTCTGCTTCCCTGGGTACCCCGGATCCCCTGAAACACCACAAGGACAAGGCAGGCCCAGAGTGTCACAATGTCCCCTTGGTTCTTGCAGGCCCCGCATTGTCACAGTGCTCCCTGTGCTCCCTTAGGCCCCACAGCACCCATCCCAGGCCACTGCCATGGTTCCAATCACTCCCAGTATGATCCCAGTGCCTCCCAGTCTCTCTCAGCACATCCCAGTTTTCCCCAGCATGCTCCCAGTCACTCCCACTTCTTCCAGCTGCTTCCAGCATGATTCCAGTTGCCCACAGCCACTCCCAGTCACTCTCCATGCAGTTCCAGTTTCTCCCAGTATATCGCCCACTTGCCCCCAGCATGGTCCAAAATACCCTCAGCCTGCTCCTGGTCCCTCCCAGCATGATCCCAGACCCCCTTTGTTGTTATCCCAGTTCTACCCAGTATGATCCCAGTTGCCTCCAGTTGCCCCTAGCATAGTCCCAGTCACTGACAATATGGTCTCAGTGGTCCCCAGTACAGACACAGTCACTCCCAGTTGCTCCCAGTTGCCCCCAACCTGGTCCCATTTCTTCCTAGTGTTGCCCCCTCCAGAATTGTTCCAGACACTCCCAGTATATCCCAGTTGCCCCCAGCATGCTCATTCCCAGTCACCCCAGAGCCCCCAGTATGGTTCCAGTTGCCTCCAGCATGATCTCACTCATTCCCAGTATATCCCAGTTACCCCCAGCATGCACCAGTCAGTCCCAGTCAGTCCCAGTAGCCCTCAGTGTGGTCCCAGTCACTCCCAGTATTTCCATGTCCGTGCTCCAAGTGCTGCTCCCAGCCCTGATCCATGGGGATGGGAATGTCCCGCTCCCTTCCCGGGGCAGGGTCACACCTGAGCCAGGTGTGCAGGGCAGGACCTTGCCCTGAGCCCAAGCCCTGTCCCACCTGCAGGATCTGCTTCCCCTGGGCCTCTCCCTCCTGCGGCCCCAAGCCCAGCTTGGTGCTGAACAAAGGGGCTGGGCTGGGGTCATCCCCTGGTGGGGGCTGTGCACCTCCTCTGCCCCCACCCCAAATTCCTTCCTGGGGCAGCAGGAGCTGGGGCAGGAGCCCTGTGGGGAGGTAAAAGGGGGTGACACTGGCATGGGGCGTCACACACGCTCTGGGGGGACATACATGGCCTCTGGGGACCCCCCCCCTCACCTTCTCCTGCAGCACCAGGAGAATGAACCCCAACATGGAGTCCCCAAACTGCAGCAGCATCTTTGGGGCAGGGTCTAGTAGCAGGTTTGTGGGTCTGGGGATGTCACAACCTCCCCAAAACCCCCTCCCAGCATCACAGCCACTCCCAGACTCCTCAAACCACCTCACAGCTCCTGCCCAGGGCATCCCCAACCACTCCTTGCAACAGAAATGGCCCCAAAATCCACAAAACCTCCTTCACAAGACCCACCCTCATTCTCTCCAAGACATGCAGCCCTGTCACGACCCCAAAACTCCCTCACAAACACCCCAGAAGGCCCCCAAACCCCCTCCCCCAGCACCACAAATGCCCCCAAGGGCCACAAAAGCCCAGCACAGGCCAAGGGGGGACAATCCCCTCCAGAAACTGTTGTTTGCTTTAAGCTTTGCCCTGGAACATTCCCAAGCTGGTGCAGGAGCCACCAAAGCTGCTCAGGCAGTGCCCTCCTGCCCTGGGCAGGGCAGAGAACAGCCAAGGAAAGGCTCGTGCTAGGCTCAGGGCAGGGACAGGGCACTCCCCTGGCACTGCCACGGGCACAACAGAACCGGCCTGGGGAAAGGATTGGCATTTATGTCCCATGGAATCCCAGCAGGGATTGCTTCTCATCTCACTGCTGGCACTGGATTGGTCATTGATCCAAATCATTTCCCCATGCAATTCCCATGGCAGTGGGTTGGGGGGGATCCGTCCATGGAATTCTCACCTGACTGAGATGAGAGTGAGATCCAGCCATGGAAATCCCATGGGAATTCCTTCATTCCCAAGTCCCTGATTTCTGAATCCCACATTCCCATAGGAATTCCCCTTCCCCTCCCACACCCACCTTTGTGCTTCAGAGCCTCCTGACCATATCTGATGTCTTTTGGGGGCTCTTCCACACAGGTGTGTCCCAGGTAATGCTTCATCTGCTCCACCATGATCACTTTGGATTCCCAGCACCTCTGGGTGATCCAGGTGGCACCATGGGACACTGCAAAACTCCCAGATCCCAGCTGGAAGGAGATGAAATTCTACCCATCATAGCTGGTACTGGTGGGATCCATGGATTCTCTGTTGGACAGGAGGTCACAGCTGAAAACCACCTGCACCATGTGCAGACCTGGGAATGAGAAGAGAAGAGACCCATGGAGTTGTGTCCCAGTCCTGCTGGAAACCAGGTAGAAATCTCCCAGGACCCCATGCACACAGGCTTAGAGGCAGAAAAAAATGCAGGAGTGGGTTTGAAATCCTCGGAGAAACTGAGATCCATAAAGTCACACAGACATGAAGTGGGAATGTAAGTTTCAGTTTTATGTGAGTAAAAATACGCCTTAAGTGCCTTAAGCAAAGAAGAGACTGTATTGGTTGATAGAAAAGCGCTAATATCCAGTTGAAAGTTCAGTAGCATTACCTTTTACAAAGTTAACTAAGTCCTAGACATAATAGAAACATAACAGAGCATTGCTAACATTGCTAGACAGAATAGACAGGCTGTAGGCATAGGCCTTGTGTAAGAAATGACCACCATTGTCACACAAATGTGTTAGACCAGGAAAGGTGCAAAACACAGGAATATCATTGTGTTTGTAGCCGATTGAATGATTTAGGAATAGAATGCATTGTATTGAGGGTGCGGCTGCTTGGGACATGGAAGGCTGGAAAGCATTTTGCATAATGGCACGGACTGTAACACTCTGACCTTGGTGAGACTGACCCACCCATGTCATAAACTACTTTTCCAACCAGCAGCACCTCTCCTGTTCCTCGATTGGCCCACTCAAATTTGCCAGCTGTCCATCAGCAGTGTGACCGCTGCTCCTGCGTGCTGCCAGTCCTTCCATGGCAGTGACAGCAGGAGCTGCTCCTCCCACCGGCCAGCTCCTGTGCCTGGAGTCCCCTCCCGTGCTGGCGGCACAAGCTCCCTCTTGCCTTGAGCCAAATGCCTGCCTGCCCCTTGGGCTGCCTTTGCCAGCTCTCTTTTTCCAAGCCTTTGACTCCCAGGCTTCTGCCCCAGCCCAGGGACATTTGTTATTTCCATCACCTGCTGGTTTTACACCATGAACCATTCTGGTTTTACCTGAGAGGTGAATCATGAAGGTTGTGGTGCTTTCTTGTCCACAGTGTCCTGTTAAGACCAAGAACACGCTGTTCTTACAGCTGGGATTGCGGCTGTTTCTACACCATTTTATTCCACACTGCATGACTAAAGAAAATCTATCCTTTTCCTTACTACGTTGAAGCTAAAGCTTAGTGCAACTATGTGTTAAAAGAGAATGAATGCCATAGTCCCCCTTTTCTTTTTTGGTCACTAGTGGATATTTCCCTGAAGGATAAAGAGCAACTCCAAAATGTTGTGCATACAATGAAGAAAACACAAGACAAAATTTCCACTGGATGACAAGGTTAGAAAACCTGTTTTAACCCGTGTCACTGTTTCTTACCACATCCACTGTAACTGACAAGAAATTAAGCTGATTTGCTCCACACTGAGGCAGTTTTGCAATGAAGCAGCAGCATGTCATGATCCTAAATAAGAATCTGGCATCACCTCTAATGTTCACTGCTACAAAGTATATCAGTACACAGCAAGGCAGACTGGGTTATCACAGTTATTCCTCCCCTCCTGTACATCCCATTGTCTCCTCTGCAGAAGACACAGGCTATGAAAACAAGGCAAGGTTGCTACTACCTATTTTTCTTCTCCCACAGGACTTGTTAGACACCATGTTTTTTCAAAGGACTGCATGTGCCTCTCCTCAGCTTGCTACTTTCTCAATCTGCAAAAGAAGAGAGCTGAAGGAGTTTCAGGCATGTGAGGGTCTGATCTCTCTTTCCCTCTAAAGGCTCTGCCTCCCCAAGCCCTGGTTACCTGCTGTGCTTTGGCCTGGGAGCCATTCCAGCCCAAAACACAAGGGCAGTGGACTTCAGCTGCAAAGCCTCTCTTTGCAATGGGATTGCTTTGACCCTGCAGCTTCCATGGGCAAGGGCTTTGTGGGAGCAGGGGCCATCACAGCCTATGCCCCGCACACAGAGCCAGGAAAAGGAGCAGATCCTGCTGCCTTCTGCTCCTGCTGATCCCAGCAGCAGCTCCCCTGGGAGTTCCTCCAGGGAACTTGACACCAAGGGCTTCCATCACTGTTGTGGCTGTGGGAACTTGTTGCTTCCCAGTTCTCCACCATCCTTGTGGATTCTGGAGCATGTCAGCACAAGTGTCCATGGCCCTTCCTTCATGCCCAGCCTGCAGCAGTCACAGGCCCTGTTGCCTCCCCCTTGCTGCAGCTCATTTGCCAAAGTGCTGCCAAAGGCAGCAGAGCTGGCTCAGGATCCCTGTTGGCTTCTGGGCTCCAGGGTGACCTTCAGAGGGACACTCGCAGTGCTCCCTGAAGAGCTGCCCATGGTGTGGGGGGTGGATTTGTCCTCCCTGGGTGCTCTGGTTGGAGCTGGATGCTCCGTGGAGTCCCAGAGTTTTCTCAGCAGCCTTTGCAGCAAGTTCTTGGCCAACGTGTGGCTCTGCTGCCATCCCAAATCTGAGCCTGCCTTGCCCAGCCTGAGTGCAAGTGAGGCATGTGCTGGGTATGGATGGAGAATTCCATGGACAAAATCCTCCCCCATCATCACATTTACATCTGCTCATTGCTCTGTATAGCACAAATCTACACTTCTTTTAGTGGAAACATTGAATTGCTTGCAGATCATTACATCTGCAATACTAATATACAAATACACAAAAATCAACTTAGGTTTAAAAATGGAATTTATTTTAAATGGCTACACCCATACTACCAGTATAGAAACATACAAATATCAGTTCAAACTTACAAAACCAGTTCATTGCTACAATTGTGCTATGTAAATAGATACAAATATAAAATTCAGGTAAAGAAATTAATTTATTTCAACCTTCTACAACCACTCACTATACACATATATTAATTGAAGTTTAACAGTCTAATTTATTACATATTAGTACAACTATACAGGCCATATACAAATACAAAAATATCAGTACTTCTCTCTAAAGAATCCCAGACCCAGTACTAAAGAAATAGAATTCTATACCCATAGAACTCTGTATATATTTAAATATTTTTACACACATAACCATACAATATACAGATGTAAATATAGAATTTATATTTCATATGACATAAAATAAGACATATAAATACACACATAACAGACCTATCAATTAATATACAAATATCAACGTATCAATCTAAGAATCCTTACAACCCCATCAACACAACTATACAGCTATACTCCTGAACAAGGATGTCAGGATAAATACAGATGTAAACAAATCAATATACATGTATCAGTATAACAATATACATACATATATACAAGTACCAGTCTACATTGGTAAATAAACCTATCAACTTTTAACTCCCTCAGTCCAACTGTAACCCTCTCTAAGTCCAACTCCATCAGAGGGATTGCAGCTGCCCAAGTTCCCAGGCTCTCCCTCAGTCTCTTCCTCCCGTGCAGAGCAGCTCTCCTGGACAGGGACAGCAGATGGTGAAACATCTGGGAAGCAAAGGGAACAATGAGTAAGGGTTGGGACATTTCCCTTGGCAGAGCTGCAGGCCCAGAGCCCTCTGTGCTCCCTGCTGGCTCCCTCCATCCCCTCAGCCCCACCGTCCCCTGGGCAAACCCCTGGCCCCCTTTGGTTTCTTCAGCCCCTCACAGTCCACATTCTCAAACTTCCACTGGGCAATTCTTTTGCTTGCTTTCCTAATTGCACAGGGTTCAAATAAAAACAGTCTTTTGCTTTCTCCCCAGCTGATTTGGGCTCCTCTGCTCAACTCACCCCTGAGCAGAGTAGACGGAACTCGTTGATTGGGACTGCTTGGTGGATGGCGCCAGAAATTGCGAAAGCCCAACCATATGGCCCCAAACTGGACATATGGTCTTTTGGAATTGTGGGCATTGAAATGGTGGAACAAGAAGTTCCTTATGAGAATAGAAGTCCTCTCTCGGTAAGGTGTAAATACCCTCTGATCCCGCTGCCTTTCTCCCCTATCCCACCTTCTGTGTGCCATTGGACAAAATCCCATTGCCATCTGCTGGAACTACTTCCACCACGGTCCCTTTCTGAAATTGTCCCTGCAGCACATCAGCATCTGCTGGAGTTTTGGTTGCATCACTGGGGAAACTCAAGTCTTACCCCACACAAACAATCTCCCTTCTCAGGCAACATTTGGCTTTGGCTTAGAAATCGTTCCAGCTCTTTTGGCCGTGTAGATGGCCCTACTAACAGGAAACAAACATCTTAGAACTGGTGTTATCTTTCCAGAAATGAAGGAAAGAAACCCAAACCCAACAAGTTTCTAAAACAGTAGTTTGGAGAGAAGAAGTGCACCCCCATTCTTCTCACATTGAAACTTGCCTGAAACCTGGACAAGAGGGTGTGAAGGACACAGAGTCTCTTGTGCTTCTTGTGCAGTGGTGCTGAAACACTTAGTGACCATCTTTCTTTCCTAACCCAAACCACCTTCTCCATGGCACCAAGCTGAAGCCTGACCATGTGGAGAGCCTGCCAAAACCACCCCTTTGTTTCCTGGCACTTTCTAGGATGAGCATACCATTAATGCCTTGACTTGAGGATCCAAATGAGCAGAGGGATGCCTACCATAGGGATGGCATTTCTCCCTCTTCTGATTTGACCATGACAATTTTCCTTTTGCTGTGCAAGGGAAGCTGAAATTTGCAGTCTGCTGAGAGACAGAGCTGCAGGTGTTTCCTGGGTGCCCAAACAGGCATTTTCATCCCAAGACATTTGTGCATGCATCTTCATGTGTCTGCGTTGAAGCTGAGATTCCAAATGTTTGCTTCCTTATCTGAGGGATAACTGGTGGATATCCTTTCTTTACTTTCAATTACCATTGTTTTCAAGAACCAAGCAAAAAGTTTGATGACTTTTGTTTGATGGCAGTTGTGCTTTAGGGACCAACAAGCACTGCAGAGATGCTTTTCATGTGATAATCCTTGGAAATAGTAGACTGAGTTAGTAGAGCAAAGTCCTTCTTCCAAATAGCCTGTCAAGCTGCTGTGAATCCTCAGAGAAGCAAAGGTGCTTTTGCTGATGTAGTTTCCACTAATGAGGTCAGTCAATGAAATAAGCTACCAAGGCAAGATCTGCTGGATGTTGGAAAAGCTGTGGCTGTGTGAAAAACGAGGTTTAAAACAACTCTTAAAAATTAAAGTATAAAGTTAGAAGTTATTAGTTATAGAATTGCAAAGTTAAATGTTAGAAACTGTTTGTACTCATTTTGTAATATATCTTCGTGGCCTGTCAGGCAAGAATGTCATTTCCGTGGCAACATAAGACTCCTACGCCTCTCTTCTCTGCCTGGCTACTTCACCCCACCCCCCTACTCATCGAGAACCAAACTCTAACATCCCTTATGGTAATTAAAAATCCCAGGATGCAACGCCTCAGGAAAATCGGGACAACTTCCAAAACAAACAGTAATTAAGTCTCTTTGGCAACAATTTAAAACAAAAGGAATGGTGGCAATAAAGACTGAGAAGTAAAAGCCAACTAATGCCTGAAATTCTGATCTCGCTGTGACCAGAAAAACATTCTAAACAAACGACTCATCAACAGAACCACCATGAGATGGAATTGTCGGGAGCATGCTCCCGTGAAGGGGGAGGCTAATTCCCCACTTGGCTGTGTGCAGCAGCAGAGTGCCCAGCCCCCCTCTCCTTCTCAGCACTGCGGTGGAGGCCACCCCACCCCCGCCAGGCGCCTGTTTCTAAAAGAGCTGCTATTTTAATATAGGCATTTAAAGGAGGAAACATTGTCTCCTGCCATTTTTCTCAGCTGCATTGGGCTTTGGGTTTTTTGTTGGTATAGGAAAATCATCTCTGCCTCTGTTCCATGGCAGAAACTGCCACTGCAGAGTGCAGCTTCAACAATGGGATCTGGGAGAGCAGTTCCAGACGTGAAAGAAGCAGCTGAGAGACTCGTGTTTCCTTTTTCTCCAGGCTCAACTCCTGATAGCCACCAAAGGGACCCCAGAGCTGCAGCAGCCCAAGCTCCTCTCCCCTTTGCTGCGGGACTTCCTGAGCTGCTGCCTGCAGACAGACGACGTGCGGCGCTGGTCTGCCAAGGCGCTCCTGCAGGTAAAATGCCAAGGGGCTGCAGGGGAAACAGTGTCCCAGGGATGGGCTCCTCCTCCACTGCAGTCCAAGGCATCAGATGAACCCCCCTCCTCCTCACCTCCACTCTTGGTGCTGTTGTAATGAAAACAGTCAGGAATCCTACACTGGGCTGGGCTGGCAGGGACCTGTAAAGGTCATCTGATCCAAGTGCCCTGCAATGAGCAGGGACATCTTTAAAGAGATCAGGATGCTCAGACCTGAAATATTTCCAGGCCTGGGGCACTTAACAGCTTTTGCAGCAAGCTGTGCCACTGTTGCCCCACTGTTGCTCCTTAGACCTACTTTGATTCAAACTTCTTTTCATTTAAAAAATATTACCCTGCCTTTGAGGCTCTTAGCTTGGACAATAATGGTTCCTTGTTGTTTTTTATTCCTTTGTGCAGCATCCTTTTGTAACATCAGCCAAGCCCGCATCCAGCCTGGTGCCACTCATTGTTACTGTGAAGAAGTGGAAGGAGTTGACAAGAATGGGGCAGTCCCTTTAAAGCTGTGTTCTCCATTACCAGCCTAGAGGAGAATTGTAGACTAGGATTGTAGATAGGATTGTAGGGTAGCATTGTAGCCTAGGATTGTAAATAAAGTTTCTGAGTAGAGTAGGGTATTAGCTTGGATTATAAATAAAGTTTGTGAAACCTCAACTCCTTTCAAAGATTCCCCTCCTTCTGAGCCTGTGAGAAAGCTCAACATTTCCTTCTGAACAATCAGTTTTTTCTTAGAGGTAGAAAGTTACACTGATGGCTTCTTTGGTATAGATGGAAAGTGGGTAAGGCTCTTCTTCAGTCATCCTCTCCAGACCACTGTGTATTTGGAATATGGCCCACTTGGCTGGGTTTTACCCAGCTGTGGCACTTGTGTTTGAAGCAGAAAGGGCAGTGGCATTTGCAGGCAGAACCAAAGGAGGAGTGGTGCAGCCCAAATACCCTGTGCAGATGTGCAGGCCTTGAGCTCTGACTCGAGAGCATTTGGGTTCCTGTCACATAGATTTGTATCCCTAAGTGCAATCTCTTTGGCTGGGGGAGAGTTTTGCCCAGGTGAGAAAGCAGAAAGATCAGGGAGGCTGCTTGGAAAGGTGCAGAGCTGTCAGCGGCTGCGAGGGGAGACCAGGCCCTGCCTTGGCCAGGCTGGAGCCCTAGCAGAGCCCTGGCAGAGCCCAGAGCAGCCTGAGCCTGGAACGGGCCCTTGGCGCTGCAAGAGGCAGCAGCCCGGCCCTGGGCACCTCTTGGTGGCACCAGGTGAATCCTGAGCTCTCAGAGCCCAGCTGGCAGCCGGCTGCTCCCGAGGGGAAGCAGAGCCATGCTGGGCACAGCACGGACTGGTGGCCTTGGTCTGGAGTGTGCACAGGAGCAGAGAAAGGCAAAGCACAGCTGAGGGCTGCAGGCCTGGCTGAGGATTTTTACTCTTGTGCCGACTGCCCTGTAACTCCTGACACAGGTGAGCAGTGTGTGCAGCACTCTGGGTACACGGAGGGAGCCGGGCTGCTCCGCAGGCTCCAGCACAGGGCAGCGTCCTTCAGGCACGGCGCTTCTGCCAGGGGAACTGAGGCCAGCGGGAGGCAGGGACAGCTTGTCAGGTCACATCTGCAGGAGCCAGGGCCTCACACACCTCTGGGAGGAAGCGCCTGCACTCCTGGAGTTCTGCACTGAGCCACAGCAAGGGGGTGAAATGCAGAGTGTTGTGCAGGAATATTCAGGGGCACCAGGCCAGCCTGCTTTGTGCTCTCTGGCACACAGCAAGCACTGTGCAATGCAGCCCTGAGCTGCTGGGAGAGAGGTGTTAGAAAGGAGCCAACTCTTGGATAAAATTACATGGGGACAAAGTCATCAAAGCAAAAGAGAACTGTTTCTTAGTAAGGATTCATCTGAGCTGGGTGTGTATCTCACTCTCCCAAGAGCTGAACACACACACACACTGCAACCCAATGCTGCTTTTTATTGCCTTTCCCAGCCCAGGGTGAACCATGTCCCCTTTCCCTTTGGCTGGGTATTAGGGAACTTATATTTATATTCTCTCCTGTCCGCCTACTTTTTTGTCTACTCCCCTCTTATCCTACTGTTCTTCTGGTTTGGTCTTCAAGCTGGCCCCTCTCCCATCTCACAGCAACACCCAAGAAATTAACTAGAACAAATCCAAATCCTAAATAACAACACCTAGAACCAACAACTTTCCTTCTTTTTTCTATGAATCTTTTGGCTGCAGCAAAATATGACCTCCTAGCTCACCGAGGGAATCAGGGATGAGCCTGTGGCTTGTGCTTGAACAGTGAACTGATTTGGAAGGGAGCAGAAGGGTTTCAGCAGGCAATTTGTGTTTTCTTTCTTCATTGCTGAAGGAAAGATACAATGTGGCTTCAGTCAGCAAAAACATTTTCCAGGTGCATTGAGGAAATGCTTGTGAGCAATTCCTAGAGAAGGAAGGTGTTGAGAAAATGTTGAACTGTAACAAATCATGAATTGCATTCGCCTGAACAGTTTTGAGCCCTCCATATCTTCTAGTGCAGTGATTAATGTGGGGAAGTGGCTACCTTAGCCTTGAGAACAGAGTAGTTCTCCTAAGAAGGTAGCTGGAATGCATTCAAGGGGAAGAGAGTGGTTGTAGGAGGCTCTTGAGCATCAGAGGAGGAATTTGAGGAATGGGATGTTCCCCAAATGACCAGCAGAGACCCTCAAGAGACCCCTACTCTCCCGTCAATAACTTCTGAGAAGTGATTTAAATACGTCAAATAATTTGAGGGAATGTTTAGGCTGTGAGTTTCAGCAAAGTAATAAGTAGGTCTTATTTCCATGGTTACAAATTAGTAGGTGAGATTCCTGAGTGAGGACGTCTTAGGAAAGATTTCTGCCACTTTTCCCATCAAACTGACCAACCATTTTTTTCCTTCATGTTTTCTGCCTTTTTCTGCCCTCTCATTTCTCATTCTTTTCCACTCAGCATTCTCACAATGTTCCCCTCACATTTGCTGCCTGTTTCTCTCTCTTTGCCAGTAAGCTTTCTCACTCTCTTCCCCTCAGATTTCCCTCCATTTTTTCCATGTTTCTCACCCACTGAAGTGCAAGGCATCAGATGAGCCCGCTTCCTCCTCACCTCCCCTCTTGGTACTGTTGTAATGAAAACAGTCAGGAATTGTAGACTGGGCTGGGCTGGCAAGGACCTCTAAAAGTAGTGGGTGAATTAAGTTGAATGGGACAGTTGTGGGTTGTTGTTCAGTGGGGTTGTTGGGGCTGGGTTTGTGTTCAGAGTTTGGGTTGGGTGAATGTGCAGGTCTGGTGCTTTGCGATGAGTGACCACCGGGAGGGAGCTGAGAGGGGACAGCACGAGGGAGCTTCGGCCGGAGGAGTGACGTCACGGAGGACTGGATTGGCCCACAGCAGCTGCCAATCACTCGATGGAGTTGCAAAATGATTGGACAGAAATGCGTTGTTGGTTTGGACCAATCAGGACCCCTGGATGGGAGCCAATGAGAAGAGAGATGATTTGGATCCACCTGGAGGCTATAAAAGGACTCCCCCAGGGAGGGGTGGGGTCATTCGGCAGTACTTGTGACTGAAGGAGCACCCAAGCACTCGTGGTGTCTCCTTTTAAATCAAGTCCACTTTGTCGCTGGGGATCTTGGGCTTATCCCAGGTCCCTGTTTCCAGTTGTTGCTTCTTCAATAAAAAGCCAGTTAACGTAATCATGGTGACAGGCTCCTTTGTTACATAAAGGTCATCTGGTCCAAGTGCCCTGCAATGAGCAGAGACATCTTTAAAGAGATCAGGATGCTCAGACCTGAAATATTTCCAGGCCTGGGGCACTTACCAGCTCTTGCAGCAAGCTGTGCCATTGTTGCCCCATGCTCCTTAGACCTACTCTGATTCAATCCCTTTTTCATTTAAAAAATATTACCCCGCCCTTGAGACCCTTAGCTTAGAATGTAATGGTTCCTTGCTGGTTTTTATTCCTTTGTGCAGCATCAATTTTTAACATCAGCCAAGCCTGTGTCAGCCTTTTGCCACTCATCGTTTCAGTGAAGAAGTGGAAGGAGAAGACAAGAATGGTACAATCACTTTTGAACTATTTTCTCCATGACCAGCTTAGAATAGGATTGTAGAGTAGGACTGTAGTTAGGATTGTAGAGTAGAATTGTAGCTAGGATTGTAGAGTGGAATTGTAGCTAGGATTGTAGAGTAGGACTGCAGTTAGGATTACAGAGTAGAATTGTAGCATAAGATTGTACAGAAATAGTCACGGAAACCTCAACTCATTTTGAAGATTCCCGTCCTTGTGAGCCTGTGAGAAAGCTCAACATTTCCTTCTGAACTGTCATTTTTTTCTTAGAGGTGGAAAGTCCCATTGGTGGCTTCTTTGGTGCGGTTTGAAAGTGGGGAAGGCTGCCACAGCCATGGACAACGACCCTCCCTCTTCCCACATCTGCTCTTCCCAGCTCCACACTCCCCTTCCCAGCCCTTCTGTGGGTGCAAGGCCAGAGTGCTGTGGCAGCTTGGTCACTGTCCTGCTGTGTGTCCCTGCTGTGACCACAGGCAGGGACAGGCCATGGGCACTGCTGGGACACAGCCAGGCTCCAGCACAGCAGCTCCATCAGCAAAGGGCATCTCCTGAGGGCAGGTTAGGGAGGCTTTGCACTCCTCCAGAGCTGCTGTCAGGAATGTGCTCCAGGAATGCCCTGGCGAAGCAAAGCCCAGTACCTGGGGCAGAGGGGCAACGTGCAGGGGAGGGCACACAGCAGTGTCCTGACACAGCCAGAGCTCCTGGCATGGACCTGAAGGAGCAGCAGAGCAGCGCCTGAGTTGTGTCTCTGTTGCAAGGACAGAAAGGCCAGAACCATCCCAGAGGGATGGCAGGGTGAGGGACTGGGAGAGTCCCAGACTGGTCAGGCTCAGCAGGGACGGGGAAGTGGCAAATCCTCCTGTAGCCATTCCAGGCACTGGAAGGACAAGGCAGGCACTGCAGAACTCCTGTGGGAGGGAAAAGAAGGGGATGCTGTGTGCCCAGACTTTAGCAGGGCCTGTGACACGGTCTGTTGTGATCTCCTCAGAGCCAGATTGGAGAGAGCTGGGCTGAAGGGGTGGAACCTGGGATGGGTGGGAATTTGTCTGAACAGTGAGGGTCAAATGTCACCTGTGGTACAGAGTCCTCTTGGCAGCCACTCCCTGGTGACATTCCTCAGTGACCAGCCCTTGACTGCTATGGAACATTCATAAACTCCCTCTGTACCACAGGACAAAATGCAATTCCACGTCCTTTGTGGGCAGTGGCAAATTACTGGGAGCCCTTGAGCAACCTCATCTGGTTAATGCTGCCTGCTAGAGAAAAGCTGAGCTGAACAACACTGGTGGGTTAAATGTGTGTGGCCATCAGGGGACCAGCAAGCCTCTCTCTCCCTCTATTGTGATGATCAAACTTCAATGGGAAGGAAACACCCATGTTTTGTAGATGCTCGTGGCTGGAAGAAATGAAAAACTCTGAGAAATCACAAAGGCCTACAAGGTTTTATTAATTAATGACAGATTTGGCACCCAAATTGGTATGTCAATCCCTGAGCTGTATAAGGCCATGTCAGTGGGTTTTGTATAAAAGCACAAGATGGAAGGTGAAAGGGAAGAGAGACAAGAGACGCAGAGAGACAGAGGCTGAGAGGTGAAGGAAAGAGGGACAGAGCCAAAGAAAACAAGAGAGAGAAAAAGGAATTCCCAGTCCTGGTTCCAACATTGATCCAGCCAAGGATGTGCCTGGGCTTTGTGGAAGGAATTTTCACTGATTGATTTTCCCTGCCCTGGAGGATCAATCACCTGGGACCTGCTTTGCTTGGAGAACTGGCTGCACTCAGGCAAAGAGGTGTTTTCTTCCTTTTTAAGCAATCTAAAACTCGTAAGTTTCAGACAATCTCCTCAAGGGTGTGCCAAGGCCAAGGTGCCACCAAGGAGGTTCCCCTTCCCCAAGGCAGAATCATGCAAGGAGTGATTTAGACACACAGGAAGTTCTGCAATGAACACAAAAGCAGAGTTGGCTGAAGGCAGAATTAGACGAACTCCTGAAGGACAGACAAGCTGTGAACTCCTTGCAACTCCAAGCCCCAGGTGTGTTGTTGGGAGGTGTGCGAGTGAGCCAAGAGTGAGGGAAAATGAAATGCAGAGAGTCCTGGAAGTGCTTCTGTGCAGACAGGCTGTGGGGAAGGGCACTGCAGCCCTGCCCTGGGTCAGCAGTGAGGGTGGATCATCATCCCAAGCTGCCCTGGGCCATTGCGAGGGGCTGTGGCCGTGGACACTGCCCTGAGCCCACTGCCTGGGCCCCTTGCTCAGGGCTGGTGTCAGTGCCCAGAGCCAGAAGGGATCCCTTGCTGGGGGCTGTGCCATGGCCACCTGCCCTGTGCCGCGCTGGCTGCTCAGGCGCCGCGGAACCAGCAGCAAACGCCACTGCCAGGGCCAAAGGCAGCTCAGCTGGACAGAAAGGGGCAGTGCTGGCCACTGTTTTCATGGCAACCCTTCCTGGGACACCACACCAGGGTCACCTGTCCTGGCAATTGCCATGGAAACCCAGCTCATTGGGAATGCAATGGTGGACAAAGGTTTGAGTAGGGCCTGTCCCAATAGGACAAAGGGTGGTGGTTTTAACCTAAAGGAAGGGAGGTTCAGATAAGGAGAATTAAGGAGGAAATTTTTGATGGTGAGGTTGGTGATCCACCAGCACAGGTTCCCAGGCAGGGGGTCAATGCCCCCAGCCCTGGAAACATTCCAGTCCAGCTGGGATGTGGCTCTGAACAACCTGATCTGGTGAAAGATGTCCCTGCTCATGGCGGGGGTTTGGATGAGATGAGCACTGCAGAGCTCTTCCCATCCAAACCATTCCAGGATTGCATGGGGACAAGGGGCTGCTCCCTGGACTCCATCCACTCCCTTGACTCCTCCTTGTCTCTGCTGGAGCCCACATCCAGCAGCCAAACCCAGCCCCTTCTCTGGCCTTTCCCCACTTGCCCCAGGGGCTGCCAGAGCCAGGAGGGCACAGGTGACCTTTAGGCTTTGCAGGGCTCAGGCACAGCGGCTGTGCCAGAGTCAGGGCTGAGGTGACACTCTGTGGGCTGGGGCAGAGCCCAGGCAGAAATGAGCCCTGAAGCAGCAGCTCTGCAGGGGTGCCCACCAGGCCGGGTTGCCAAGGGAGGCTTCTGGCCATGGCCTGGAAGCAGCTGCTGCTGCCAAGGTGCCTTTGGTGCCTCAGGCTCTCCCTGGCACAGCTCCCAGCACGGCACTCTGCACTTGTACCCAAGCCCTTCACTGTGTTGGGGCTGGCCTGGGGCTTTTCCTGCAGTGGGATCTGCCCTGGTCATGGCACAGGAAAGGCAGTTCCTGCTGGAGCAGGAGGCTCTGCCTGGAATGGGCTCAAACAACTCCAGACATGTGCCCTGCCTGCAGCTAGCCACAGTAGATCCAGCCCTCAGCAGCTGCCCAGGGCCAAAAAGCAGCTTGGCAGCCAAATGAAGAATTTGTTGCCTCTGCTCCAGCAAAGGGGGGAACCTTTGGCACTCAGCCAGGCCGTGCCATGCCCAGATCTGGGAGCATCCCCCTGGCTGCGGACTCACCTGCAAATTGGGTGTGGAGCATGTCTTTGACGAAGTTGCCAGAATCCAAGTTGATCATCTTCAGCTGGCCAGCTCAAGGAGGAGATTGTCATCCTTGAGGTTGTCCTTGGTGTCTCCAGCAGCAGCTCTACCTGGTACAGCTTCTCCAGGGGCTCCTTCTCCTTCCCTGGGGGCCAGACCAGGCTGTCAGTGCTCTGCCCAGGGCCCCAGCCATCAATGAACCAGACAGGCAAAACCAGGTGGGATGGTTTTGCCACCAGTGCTTGCCACACAAGTTCTCCACCTCAGCTCCAGCCAACAGTTCCCTTCTGATGATCCCTGCTCGGAGCTACAGGCAGGACAAAAACAGTCTGGTTTGCTTTGCCACTGATTGCCAAGAGATGTGTGGAGCTGTTAACTGCCAGGCCTCTGGATCCAACTGTGCATGTGGGTCTCTCCCATCTTCTAGGGAAGGTGAACACCCTGCTGCCAAGAATGTCAGAAAAAGTCTTCTAAGGACGGCCTATCCAAGGGTTGTATGGACAAACAGTTCTTAATAACATCTTGGCACTCTGAAGAGAGAAACCAGAAATCACCAATCAGTTGGAGAAGTTGTCCCCTGTTCCCATGCCCAGGCCATGCTGGGTGTGCCCAGAGCTGTGCCCAAACTTCCCCATGGATTCTCTGTTTGGAGGAAAGCAGGAGAGCAGGACATGTGCCACCTCCTCAGCAGCTGCCAGAGCAGCATGCTCATGAGCCCGCTGCTGTCTCCCAGCACTGGTATTCTCCCCGTGCCCAGAGATGAGGATCCACCTTGAGAGAGCTGTTGTGGGAACAAGATCCACCCCCAGATGATCTCCTGGCCCCTCCTGAACAGGTGTACCATGACCAGCTGGTACAGCAGGAGGCCCAGGGACCAGATTGTTGCTGCCTCGCCGTGGTGGTGTTGGTGGTAGATCCACTCTGGTGGGCTGTAGGACACGGTTCCTATAGAACACAGATGGAGTTCATCAGGGGGATGCTGCTGCTCCCAGAGCCTGGCCCCAGCATCCCTGGGCATGTGGAGGCTGCCCCAGCAGCACATGAGGTGACCTGCTGCCCTCTCACCAGTAGCTGTGACTTGTGTATAACTCAGGGTTGGAAAAGAAACCACTGGTGCTGGAAGGGGGCAGCAGAAGCCCTGGCAAAGCCCAAGCATGACACACAGAAGAAGAACCCACCCAGTGGTGGAGAAAACCCACTCTTCTCTCGGTCTGCATGACCCCTAAAAAATGTTAATAAGCCAAGGCAAACAAGGAGAGTGGAGTAGTCCAAGTCCTTCCTTGCCTGCACCAAACCATCTGGGGCACATGGTCAGACCCCCCTCTCTGCTGCCCCCATGGGAGTTTTTGTTGGGCTGGCTGCCCCAGCTCCAGCCCCATCCCAGGGCAGTGGGTGCTGGAGGCTGTCGGCAGGGCTGGGAGCTGACCCCCCTCACACCCCCACCCAAATCAACTTGGCTCAAGCATTAATCCCATCCTAGCAGCAACAGGGGGAAGCCCCAGGGCTACACCCAGACTGGGCCTTGAGATGCCCAGGAGCATCCCCTGGGAGGGCTCACCTGTAAGTCAGGTGTAGGCTGTGTCTTGGAGGAAGGCGCCACAGCCAGTCAATCAGTTTGGCCTGTCTGGTGGCCAGGTCAACCAGGATGATCTCTGGTTTGATGTCCCTGTGCAGGACCCCGCAGCTGGTGCAGAGCTGCACAGCTTCCAGGACATGGCGGAACAGCTCCCGTACCACCTGCTCAGACAGGAACCCCTGAGCCCAAATGAAATACTGGAGGTCCTGAGACCGCTCCAGGTGCTCCAGCACCAACAAGAAGCTGTTGGGGAACTCAGCCCACTCCAGGACCTGAATGACACCAGCACACCCAGAGGACACCTTTGTGAAAAATAAAGTTTAAAACAACTCCAAAAAGTTAAAGTATAAATTTAGAAAGTATTAGTTATATTAGTTGTAGAATTGTAAAGTTAGATGTTAAAAACTCTTTGTACTCATTTTTGTAATATATCATGACCTGTCAAGCAAGAATGTCGTTTCCATGGCAACATAAGACTCCTACACCGCTCTACTCGGCCTGGCTATCTCACCGGCCCTGCCCCCGTCTCCTACTCTAACACCCCTTATGGTAATTAAAGATCCCAGGATGCAACACCTCAGGAAAATCGGGACAACTTCCAAAAACAAACAGTAATTAAGACTCTTTAACAACAACTTAAAACAAAAAGAATAATAACCATAAAGACTGAAGAGTACAAGCCAATTGATGCCAGGACCTTTAGATCTCGCCGTGACCAGAGGAGCAGTCTGAACATCCGACTCATCAGTGGAAATCACATTGGACTGGAATTGTCGGGAGCATGCT
>JANPWX010015880.1:0-39562 GCA_024734555.1 Trochalopteron elliotii
AATTCTAGGTCTTTTATGGCTTTTAACTCTACTTGATCATAAATTGGTTTCCCTACTTCGTTGTCTGGAGTGCTGTGAAGGGCAAAGATCTTCACTGCATCCCCAGGACTCTAGGCCGCTAGCTTGGCAGCTTGATCAGCAATTTGATTACCTTTTCCCTCAAAGGTATTTCCCTTCTGGTGTCCTCTTACATGCACAACTGCAATCTCTTGAGGTTTCATCAAGGATTCTAACACCAATTTAATTAGCTCTTTATGGATCAAGTTTTTTCCTTTAGAATTGAGATACCGTCTTTTTTCCCAAATTTTGCCACATGTATGCACTATCCCAAAGGCATACCGGGAGTCTGTGTAGATGATTCCTTGGTCTTGTTCTAATAGGTCCAATCCCCTCTTGAGGGCATAAATTTCACAACACTGGGCTTACCAGTTAGATGGTAATTTTCCTTTTTCTATGACTTTTAAATTGTCTTCGTTGGTACCTTCTACTACTGCATAACCTGAGAATCTTTTCCCTTTGTCCACTCTAGAGGATCCATCTGTGAATTACAACCTCCCGTATGGCAACGGTATGTCTTCAAGATCCTCTCTGGTTTTTGTTTGTAAATCAACAACTTCTAAACAGTTATCTTCTAGGTCTGGTGTAGGTTCTTCTGAAAGAAATTGTGCTGGATTTAAAATTTTTGACGTGGTTAGTTCTACATCCCTAGCTGTGGTTTGAATTACTTCATACTTCAGCATTCTAGAATCGGAGAGCCACTGGGCAGCTTTTTGACTCAGCAGCGTCTTTAAATCATGAGGGGTGTGTATTACAATTTTCCCTTGCAGGGTCAACTTCTGGGCCTCCTCTAGGAGAATTGCTGTTGCAGCTATGACCTGAAGACATGTCAGCCACCTCCTAGCGACAGGATCCAATAGCTTAGAAAGATAAGCTATGGGTTTTCTTTGGTCCCCCCATTCTTGGGTGAGTACTCCATAGGCAATACCTCCTTCTGCATTAACAAACAAGTCAAATTTCTTCTTCAGATCTGGTAGGCCTAAGACAGGAGCTGTAGCCAATTTAGTTTTTAATTCTTCTAATTGTTCTTCATCAGTTTGTGTCCAATTGATAGGTTCTGATTTTGCTAATTTCTCATATAAAAATTTGACACACTGGGAATAGTTTTCAATCCACCACTGACAGTACCCAAATAGACCTAAAAGTTTTCTTACATCAGTTTTAGTAACTGGTGCAGGGATGGCTAGTATTCCTGAGATTCTATCTGGATTTAATTTTTTATTTCCTTTTTCAATTATATGACCTAAATATGTAACTTGAGACTCTACAAACTGTAATTTGTCCTTAGAGACTTTCAGGCCCTTTTCTCCCAAGAAATTTAAAAGATCGATACTGGTTTGTTTGACTTCAACCTGGTTTTCTCCCGATACTAATAAGTCATCCACATACTGTAAAATCTGGGTGTTATTCTCAGGGATAAACTGCTTTAACAATTCTTCTAGACCTTGCCCAAAGAGGGTGGGACTGTCTGCAAATCCTTGTGGTAAACGAGTCCATCTTAGTTGTTGCTTTCTATGTGTTTCAGGGCACTCCCATTCAAAAGCAAACCAATTGCGGCTTTCTTGGGCCGAAGGACAAGACCAGAAAGCGTCTTTTAAATCAATTACTGTGAACCAGGCATGTTCAGTATGGATTTTACTCAGCAAAGTGTACGGATTAGATACTACTGGGTAGTTGGTAATAGTCTTTTTATTTACCTCTCTTAGATCTTGCACCAATCTGAATTTGTTCTCTCCTTTCTTGACAGCTAGGATGGGTGTGTTGTGAGGGGACCTGCAGGGGTCTAGGATTCCTGATGCTAACAAGTTTGTTATAATTGGGGCTAATCCTTCCCTCTCCACTGCTGAGAGGGGATATTGTTTAACCCTTATTGGTGGTGTTCCCTCTGGTATGTTTACTTTTATAGGGGTGATGTCTAAGTAGCCATACTTTCCTTCTTCTGCCCATACGTTTGTGTTAACCTCAGCTAGATCTTCAATGGCTAACCTCATCATTTGTACAACCATTTTTCCCTCTTTTGGAATTATCCCCACCCTTAGCTGCACTTGCAAGTCTCGTCCTAACAAGCTCTTCTCGGTGTTTGGTAGGTATATCAGATCTGTGATATATCTCCTTGAATTTCCTCTGACTTCTACACACTCAACTATAGAAGCTTTAAAGGGCTTCCCTTCTGCACCTATAACATCACATAATCTTTTTCCTATTGTCAATCGAGCAGGGAGCTGTTTAAGACTGGATTTCTCTGCCTCTGTGTCAACAAGAAATTCAATTTCTTCATAGTGGGGACCCACTTCTAGGTTTACAATGGGCTCTTCATGATATTTATTTGGGTCCCCTATCTTACAGAGCCCATGACACCCCTAATCTTCTTTATTTTCTCCTCTCAACCATTTTTCGAAGGTTTCCTGTTCTCTTACTATCCTTTCATCAAGGATGGCCTTTTTACATTCTCTTCTGAGGTGCCCTTCTTCCCCACAGTAAAAACAGGTTCTTGTTTCTCCTGGTCTTGGGGCAGTATTCCAAGGCAACACCCCTCTTCCTCTTCCTCGTCCTAGTGGAGGTTTAGTGCTGTCTCCACTCTGAGGGTTTTTACTATCATCTTTATTGTTCACTAAGTCTTTTACACTTTCTCTTGCTAACGCTATCATAATCTTGGGTTTTGTTCTAGTTTTCTCTTCTTCTCTTCTTAAGTACACTTTCAATGCTTCTCTCACTAATTCATTTATCTCTCTTTCTTGCCAATCCTCAAGCTTCTCTAGCTTCTTCCGGATATCCGGCCAGGATTTTGTTACAAAGTGGAGTTTCAGAAAAACTTGGCCTTCTACACTGTCAGGGTCTAAATTTGAGTATTTTTGGAAATTTTGTCTAAGTCGGTTCAGCCAGGCCTCGGGCGTTTCATCTTTTTCTTGCGATCCATCAAAAGCAAGCTTGGTGTTACTCTGTCGAGGGACTGACTCTTTGATCCCTCTTACAATCAATCTCCTAAAATCCTCCATACTCCTGCGAACTTCTTCCTGGTTTGGGTCCCAGCCAGGGTTAACTACTGGGAGCTTCTGCTCTCCAGGTGGGCCTGTACGGTTCTCTCTCTCCCATGCCCTTTGTCCTGCTGTTCTTATTAGCTTTACTTCTTCTGGGTTGAACAATATATTTAGAATAGAATTTAATTCCCCCCATGTGTATATACTGGGACCTAGGAACTGATCAACTTGATTTGCTATCCCCACAGGATCTTCCACAAGCCTTTTTAACTCTTTCTTAAAGTTTCTCACTTCTGAGGCAGTTAGGGGGACATTAACGAACCCTATTCCTCCTGCTACACCACCCATGGGTACCTCCCTTAAGGGAAATAGCTTTGTCTTCAAACGAGTGTTTTCATAGGGTCCCTCCAGGGCTTCTGCAACCTGTGTCCCTCTAGCGTTATGGACTCTTTTCCACCTCCCAGTTTGGAGGAGGTGAAGGGAGTGCTGATGGTATACGAGGCATTTGGTTATTGCTTGTTGGTGTTGCAGGTAGGGTGAAATGAAAAGGGTTAGTTTGTGAGATGGGGAAATTAGGTTGTGAGGCACATGGTAGAGACGGGGAGGGCAATGGAGGGGCTGAGGAGGCAGGGGGTGGAATCATAGGGGACGTCCCTATTGTGGAGCTGGCAGATGGAGAGGTTAGTGTCGGAGGGGATGGGAAGGCAGGGGGTGGAATTGTAGGGGACACCCCAATAGTGGAGCTGGCAGATGAAGGGGTTAGTAGCGGAGGGGCTGGGGCTGTTAGTGGGGAGGAATAAAGTGGAGTGGTTGGGGGCCAAGTTGGAGCACTAATGGGTAACAGGGGAGGACTGCTAGGTAGTATTTGTGGAACTTGTGGGTATATTGGGGGAGGAGAAGATAGATGGTCAAGGGGGTCCCACTGCTTATTTTCCTCTTTCCTCTCCTCTTTTTCGTCTACTTTCTCTTTCTCCTTCAACTTACAAATTTTTGTCACCTCTTCTTTAGACGTCCTGTTCTGCCAACAAGTAGCATAGCTTATTTGCTCACTACAGGTGTTCTCCTGAGCTTTCAAATATTGATTTAACTGACCACACATCCACAAATCTGTGGTTCCACACCACGGCCACTGGTTAGATAAATCTAAAGTTGGCCAAACTTCAACGCAATAATGGATCATTTTGATCCTACTTAGATCTTTAGTTTTATCATTACTTTCCCACGATTCTAACATTTGCCCTAGTGGGCTTTCTGGTGGGATGTTCTTAATTTTGTTACTTCCCTCCATTTCTCTCTTTTTTCTTGTCTTGCTCTTGCATCCACCCATTTTCACTCCACACTCACACTAGTACACGTAGGTAGCCCGTAAGACTCGCCCTCAAGAGTCTCGGCCACTGCCCCCGCCAGTACCCACACTCAGGAGCCCCGGAAGCAGTCTAGAAGACCCGCCCTTAGGGTCTCAGCCCCTGCCCCTGCAAGCCCCGTGGTACTTGGGAATGGTCTGGTTCCTGCCCCCCACTTTTTAGGGCCCAGCAACCACCCCAGCCAATACCGTCTTGCGCCCCTGTACACCAGGCAGTCCCCATTAGACAGCCGATATGCCCAGGCCCTGGGGGTCAGCACTGCCTACTGCCAGGACTGAGTGTACAGTGTGTAGCTCACTCACTCACCCTACTGCCAAGCTTCCTACACCAGCAGAAACTTGTTTCCCTACCTCTCATGTTCGGTCGATACACCTCTCTCTAGGTGCCTACCAACCCCTGTCACGCTGCACCCCGTGTAGGTCACCCCAGCCAGTATCCACGGGTTCTGAAAGATCAAGCACTCCTCCCGCCTTGAGTTACTCTGAACTCCCTGAACTTGCGCAGTGTGTGCCTATCCCCGACACCCGCAGACACCCCGGGCCGTGCCTCAGCCAGTGCTCTCAAACACTCCCCACACGTTGAGCTATCCTAAGCTCCCAGTACTAGAGTGGTACGTGCCTCACCCTCTTGCCCTCAGCCTTCCCGCACGCTCGGTGGCCCAGCCCCGTTGGGAGGGCCTGCCCCACAAACAGCCTCTCACGGGCCACTCACACCCTAGGTTTCCTCCGCCCACTCGGAGTGGGGCCTCTAAGCCCCTGGGAGCGCTTTACTCACTCGCTTCCTCCTTTTCCCGATGGGCTCCTTTGCAGGAGTCACCACACGGTACTCAGAAGCCACACTCACTCGGGGGGGGGCCCAGGATGGTCCCTCCCCCATTCACACCCTCACTCGCGTCCCGTCACTAGGTCTTACCGAGTGCTCCTCAGCAGTGTGTCCCAACGATGCTAGGGAGCATGGTCTTCCTGGTGCTCCTCAGCAGTGTCCCAATCGATGCTAGAGAGCGTGGTTTTCTTGATCCGGGGGAACCAGCATTCCCAGAGGTTCAGAGCCACATGACGTTCACTTCTGTCCACTTCTGTCCTCTTCTATCCTCTTCTGGGTGTGGCCACTCCTGGGTTTCGGCACCATCTGAGAAAAATTGGGCAGGAGACGATGTTTCCTCCTTTAAATGCCTTTATTAAAGTATCAGCTCTTTTAGAAGCAGGCGCCTCAGGGGGGTGGGGTGGCCTCCACCGCAGTGCTGAGAAGGAGGGGGGGCTGGACACTCTGCTGCTGCACACAGCCGAGTGGGGAATTAGCCTCCCCCCCTCACGGGAGCATGCTCCTGACAATTCCAGTCCAATGTGATTTCCATTGATGAGTCGGATGTTCAGACTGCTCCTCTGGTCACAGCGAGATCAAAAGGTCCTGGCATCAATTGGCCTGTACTCTTCAGTCTTTATTGTTATTATTCCTTTTGTTTTAAGTTGTTGTCAAAGAGTCTTAATTACTGTTTGTTTTTGGAAGTTGTCCCGATTTTCCTGAGGTGTTGCATCTTGGGATCTTTAATTACCATAAGTGGTGTTAGAGTAGGAGACGGGGGCAGGGGAGGTGAGATAGCCAGGCAGAGTAGAGCGGTGTAGGAGTCTTACGTTGCCATGGAAACGACATTCTTGCTTGACAGGTCATGATATATTACAAAAATGAGTAAAAAGAGTTTCTAACATTTAACTTTACATTTCTATAACTAATATAACTAATACTTTCTAACTTTATATTTTAACTTTTAGGAGTTGTTTTAAACCTCATTTTTCACAAATCTGCCAGGCCTTCCCATACTTATATTTGAACCACCGCCCACCATACCATAGGGGCTTCACCCGCTTGGCCTGCTTGATTGCAGCACATGTCTCACAGTCATGGATAACCTGATAAATACTGTCCATGGTGAGATCCACTCCTCAGTCTCGGGCCCACTTATAGGTGGCATCTCTGCCCTGATGGCCTGAGGCATAATGGGCCCATCGAGCTAGGAACAACTCTCCCTTGTGTTGCCAATCTAAGTCTATTTTTGACACCTCTATCTTTGCAGCCTGATCTACCTGCTCGTTGTTTCGGTGCTCCTCATTAGCCCGACTCTTGGGGACATGGGCATCTAAATGGCGGACTTTCACAGGTAGCTTCTCTATCCGAGTGGCAATGTCTTTCTAATCATCAGCAGCCCAGATTGGTTTTCCCCTACGCTGCCAGTTGGCCTTTTTCCACCTTTCCAGCCAGCCAGCCCCACAGAGCTACCATCCACGAATCAGTGTAGAGGTAGAGCTTTGGCCACTTCTCTCTTTCAGCAACGTCCAGGGCCAATTGAACAGCTTTCAGTTCAGCAAGTTGACTCGATCCACCTTCTCCTTCAGTGGCTTGTGCGACCTGTTGTGTGGGGCTCCATACGGCTGCTTTCCACTTGCGGTTCATCCCCACAATGCGACAGGAACCATCAGTGAAAAGAGCATAGTGTGTTTCTTCTGCTGGCAGTTGGTTGTACGGTGGAGCTTCTTCAGCACGTGTCACTTGTACCTGCTCCTCTTCGTCCATGAGACCAAAGTTTTCTCCTTCCGGCCAGTTTGTAATTATCTCCAAAATCCTGGGGTGATTTGGGTTTCCAATACGGGCCTGCTGTGTGATGAGGGCAATTCATTTGCTCCATGTGGCATCGGTGGCGTGGTGGGTAGAGGGAACCTTTCCTTTAAACATCCACCCCAGCACCAGTGGTCGGGGTGCCAGGAGGAGTTGTGCTTCTGTGCCTATTACCTCTGAGGCAGCTTGGACTCCTTCATAGGCTGCTAAAATTTCCTTCTCGGTTGGAGTGTAGTTGGCTTCAGACCCTCTGTAACTTCGACTCCAGAATCCCAATGGTCGTCCTCGAGTCTCCCCAGGCACCTTCTGCCAAAGGCTCCAGGACAGACCATGGCTCCCGGCGGCAGAGTAGAGCACATTCTTCACATCTGGTCCTGTCCTGACAGGGCCAAGGGCTACTGCATGAGCCATCTCCTGCTTGATCTGGGCAAAGGTGTGTTGCTGTTCAGGGCCCCAGTGGAAAGTGTTCTTCTTGCAGGTAACCAGGTAGAGAGGGCTCACAATCTGGCTGTACTCAGGGATATGCATTCTCCAAAAGCCTATGGCGCCTAGGAAAGCTTGTGTTTCCTTCTTGCTGGTCGGTGGAGACATCGCAGTGATCTTATTGATGACCTTGGTGGGAATCTGATGCCGTCCATCCTGCCACTTTACTCCCAGGAACTGGATCTCTCGGGCAGGTCCCTTGACCTTGCTCTTCTTGATGGCAAATCCAGCTTTCAGCAGAATCTGGATGATCCTCTCCCCTTTCTCAAACACTTCAGCTGCAGTGTTCCCCCACACAATGATGTCATCCATGTACTGTAGATGTTCCGGAGCTTCACCCTTCTCCAGTGCAGCCTGGATCAGTCCATGGCAGATGGTGGGACTGTGCTTCCACCCCTGGGGCAGTTGGTTCCAGGTGTACTGCACGTCCCTCCAGGTGAAAGCAAACTGAGGCCTGCATTCTGCTGCCAGAGGAATGGAGAAAAATGCCTTAGCAATGTCAATAGTGGCATACCACCTCACTGCCTTGGACTCCAGCTCGCACTGGAGTTCCAGCATGTTTGGCACAGCAGCACTCAGCGGTGGAGTCACTTCATTCAAGCCACGATAGTCCACAGTCAATCTCCATTCTCCCTCAGACTTGCGCACAGGCCAGATGGGGCTGTTGAAGGATGAGTGGGTTTTGCTGACCACCCCTTGGCTCTCCAGCTCACTGGTCATCTTGTGGATGGGGATCACGGCATCTCGATTTGTCCGATACTGCCGGCGGTGCACTGTCGAGGTGGCAACAGGTACTTGTTGCTCTTCTACCTTCAGGAGTCCTACTGCAGATGGGTTCTCCAATAATCCAGGCAAGGTGTTCAATTGCTTAATGCCCTCTGCCTCCACAGCAGCTATCCCAAATGCCCATCTGAGTCCCTTAGGGTCTTTGTAATAGCCATTCCTGAGGAAGTCTATGCCCAGAATACACAGGGCCTCTGGGCCGGTCACAATTGGATGTTTCTGCCACTCCTTCCTGGTCAGGGTCACCTCAGCTTCCAACAGAGTCAATTTCTGTGATCCCCCCGTCACCCCAGCAATGGAAATCGGTTCTGCCCCCACATGTCCTGATGGCATTAGGGTACACTGCGAACCAGTATCAACCAAAGCTTCATATTTCTGTGGCTCTGATGTGCCAGGCCATCAAATCCACACTGTCCAAAAGACCTGGTTTTCCCGTGCCTCTTCCTGGCTAGAGGCAGGGCCCCTCTAGCACTGGTTATTATTCCCTTCTTCGACATACATAGTAGAGGTTCCTTCAAGGGGATCCGACATATTGTCCTCACTTCTATAATACCTGGTGGCTCCGTCATAGGAGGCTGAGGCTATCTTCATTTTAGTGGAACCCCCTCAGTGAGTGTTTCTCTCCTTGAGCTCATGCACCAGTGCTGCTAGGACAGAAGTGGGCTTCCCATCCCACCTTCCCATGTCTTTCCCGTGGTTGTGCAGGAAGGACCACAGTTCAGCTCGTGGCGGGTACCTGCTCTCTCTAGCTGGGGGACGTTGAGCTCTGACTCTGGGGCCTGTGACTCGCACCAGTGCCACATGGGAACTATTCCTCCTCATCTCCTCCCTCACCTCCCTTATCTCCTCTTTGAGCTCCTTAACCACAGCAGAGACCTGAGCCTGCATTGGGCCATTGATCATGCTTTCATAGTTCCTGAGCTTGTTGGCTACAGAATCCACTGTCTCTCGGTTGGTATCAGGATTAATTGTGGCAAGGAATACGGTGTATTCACGTGGTCCATGAGTTGCCAGCATCCACAACATGTGCCCTGTGCATCTAACCTTGTCGGGGTCATTATCATGCTGTCCACTCCTCCCAAAGAGTACCTCCAATACTGCCACTTCTCTCAGCCTTTGGATCCCCTCCTCAAGGGTCTTCCAGTCCATTGTATGATGGTGCTGCTGCACTTTGTCTCTCTGGACAAGCCTCTCCCTTATACTCATTAAAAGCCACTCCCAGAGGGAAAGGGGGCCTGGCTGTCTTACAAATACCTGATTTATACCTGAGTCCTGGGTCAAGGGTCCCAAATTCCTTGCCTCACTACCATCCAGTTGCACGCCTGTACCCATAAGGTCCCAGACCCGAAGTAGCCAGGCTGTATAAGCCTCATGTCCCCGTCGTGCAACATCTTTGTGTGGGTTACGGAGACTTTCATACGACAGGGACTCGGTGATGATCTCAACCTCTGCTTCCCCTGTGGGTTGTGAGGGCCCTCCTTTCTTATCCTTATTACCCGGGTGCTCTGATTTCATCTTGTACTTCTTTGCTTCCACAGGGGTGACTGCTGCTGGCTGTGGCTGCCCCTGTGTTTCAGCTGCAACTTGGACAGTTGTAATGTCTGTGGGTTCCATTGCTGCACCATCAGACTCTCCCTTTACAGGGCAAAGGGAGGGTTTCCCAGCAGCTGGGGAAGTGTATTCCTTCAACATCTGGCCCATCTCCTGCATTTCCTTCACCAGAATCCCCACCCAATCCCGGGTGGTTCATTTCTGAGGTGGGCTGCGGGGCAGGGTCAGGCGGTGGGCCAGCATCCCTATTCTGTGGGGCAGTGTCAGATGCCATGGCAGTATCCCCAGTTTCTGGGGCAGGGTCGGATTGCATGACAGTATCCCCAGTCTGTGGGGCAGGGTCAGACTGCATGGCAGTATCCCTAGTCTCTGGGGTAGGTGTCTGTGCAGTGATCCAAGTTGGCCTCACCTTATCTCTGAAACCTATATTTAATAGACTATGACTATTAGCAACACTTGGGTAGTATCTAGAGAGAATTTAAACCCTTCAAAAGCTGGTGGAGTAGGCACAAAGAACTGGTTGAAGGGCTAGGAGAAAACTTCCCCTGCTGTCATTTCCTCACAGAAAGTACCATTCTTAAAGTAACCCCAAAAACATACACTTAGTGTGTGATAGCCATGTATCCATGTGCCTGCCTTCCAGAGGAAGTTAAAAATCCATTAATGCCTCACCTTATCCACCCATAATACAAACTGGATGACAGCCACAGTAGCCTTAGTTATAGGGCCCATGTTTAGATAAGGGCCTGCAAATGGGAGGAATACAGCCACAACCACCTGCCATCTGAACCAGGGTAAGTTAGACCACATGATGCTGCCTAATGAGGTTTCTATATCCAATACACACAAAAGAAAATATTAGGTTACTTAAGAACCGCTATTTCTTTTCCCCTTTCTTTTCACAGTGCCCTCAAGCCCCACGCTTGGGCGCCAAAATCTGTCTTGGTTTTGGAAGACAGGTATCTTCCAGGGAAAGCTGGAGCCTCCCTTGGAATGGAGAATGTAAACCACCACTCCCCCTTTTCCAATTATAAATTTGCAGTTAAAGGCTTTCAGGCAAAGATTTGAGGATAGAAATAGCAGTTCTTTACTAGTATGTATAACAAAGCAAAACAAAAAAACCCACCTACTACAGCATTAATAACAAAACAATACCAAGAACCTTGAGGGCTTTGCTTTACAAAAACCCAGGGGAGTTCGGTCTCGGTGCCCCTGCAGGATCCTCAGAGCACCAAGCTGGAAACAGTGGAAAAGTCCTGGGCTGATGGCTGTGGTGGCAGGATGTCCCAGTGATTAATTAAAAATATGAATATTGATCTAACACCGCTATCCAACTATGACGGACAAAGACTCTCTGACAGTTTAAAGTTAGAAAGTGTATGTTTATTACAAAGCCTGGCAGGTGCGGGATAGCTCCCAAATACACATGCGCAATTTACAGATGATCACAGGGTCTTTTTATGTACAGGAGTATGGAATACCCAAACCACAAATGCATATTCATAGCTCTGGTACATCCCATTCCCCGCTTCGTATGGTAATTAGCCAAAAAGCTATTAAGCATGTGTAGTTTGTTCTTTGAAATGGGTTGGTGGTTCTTTTTATGGGGCGGAGTCTCAAAATGATGAAGTAAGATGGGTCTTCCTCGCTTTGACTTTTTAACCTTTTAGTGTTACGTGACAACGGAATCCTGTTTTTCCAGGGCTGTTTGATTTATGATTGTATTATATTCTTGGAGTCTATTGATTAGTCAGAATACATAAACAGGCCTCATGATTTATCAATTCATTAAATCCGGCTTCTGTTAGTAGAGGGAAGTTTGTCTATCTTACCTCAGCAATATCTAGTTTAACTAAAGTCTTTAATTCTTAAAAATTAATGTCTCATTCCCCACTTCTTCTTTAAAGTGAGTAAATTCCTTTACTCAATATATAGAGTCTTCCTCATTTATCCAAGCCGTACAGCTAGTGTCTCTCAAGACCAAGCCATATGCCTTTGATAGTGAAGTTAAGGCTGCTACTCATCGTAGCATCCTTTAATTCCAAACAAGCATCACAACAGATAAAACTAAACTTATACTAACCAAAATAAGCATCACAACTACAGGGTGGACTAGGGCATTTAGTATACCGGTTGCTGTCGGAGACCACCCAAAAAGCACATCCCACCAATGATGAGACAAATGTTCCTCAAGCCTTTTAAAAACTCCTTTGATGGTCTCTGTGTCATGGTGTATTGTAATTGATGTTTTTTTCTCCTCTTCTCTAATTTCTTTTAAGATTTCTCTCAATTCGGGATGTTTCATCAATTGAGCAACTAAAGTCAAATTCATTCCTATGGGCACAGGCAGTACCTGCCATTTTCCATGTGGGCCTGAAGGGTCTAAATTAGTATATTTTTGCATTGCTTCCTTCAGGTTATCAAAAAATTCTGTTGGAGTTTCTGTTGCTGTTTGTTTCACAGCATATAGTTCTAAACAATTTACTAATTTAGGAATGGCATTTTCAAGGTCAAATTTAACCCGTTCCTTATACCGTTTCAGCAGCTGATATTCCCCTGAGTTCTTATGATTTGGCTTATGCAAAGAAATATATTCATCAACACTTCTGCTACGATTTCCAGCTGTTATCAACGCTTGTGTAGCATAGGAATGCAAGAGAGACAAGCTAAAAGCAAGTGCATCTGGTTTATTGCAAAGTTAAGACAGTTTTTATGCTTTTTAGTGTGAGAAACTGTTTTCAGCAGCTTGCTCAAAAACTGGTTACAGGCCCCTAATAAATCTGTCATGTTGACAGTTTGTTATACTTCTCTCCCGGTTTACAGGCTGACAAACAGGATGCCTTTCCTTATTTCAGATCATGTGTAGTCAGCTTTCTTCCCCATTTCTTAGCATTCTTGCTCATGCAATGCAGTGCCAGCTTCCTCTGTAACTCCACATCTCCCTCCTCTGTTTTTATGGGGGTCATAGATAAAGCTCAGGTAACCATGATTTGTTTTTGCATGCTTTTAACATCTTTATGTTAAAAAGGACAAGAAAGAAGATTAAAAAGGATATCATTGCCAAACAACCCTGTCCAATGAAAACCCAAACTCATAAATTTATTCCAGAAAACGAATTTTTTGGATTTAGCCAAAATACATTATTTTTCAGATCTGTCAACACCTTTTGGTCCACCAGAGTTTGTAAATTTCTGAGTTTATCCATTAATTGAGTGTGAAATGACCGAATATCCTGTCAAAGTTTTATCAAAGGCCCCTTGGAGGTGTTTTTTTACTATCTCCCAATTCTGCTCTGTGTCATTTGTCGTGGTTTGACACTGGCCCAATGGCAGGCACCCACAAGAGTTGCTCGCTCATCCTCCCCTGCCACAGCTGGGCAGAGGAGGGAAAAGGAGAAAAAAGTTAATGAAGGCTTCATGAATGAGATAAGGACTGGGAGAAATATTTCAAGGACAAAACAGGATCAAATTTGAAAAGTGAAATTTATTACTAACAGAATCAGAGGAGGATAATGAGAAGTAAAATAAGCCCTTAAAACACTGTTTCCCCCCCAGCCCCTCCCTCCTTCACACCAACAGCACAGGGAGACAGGGCATGGGGGTTTTGGTCAGTTCATCACCAAGGTTTCTTCCACTGCTCCAGGAGAGGAGTTCTTCCCCGTGAGGCCATGGAGTTTCTCCCATGGGTTACAGTTCTCCCTGAACTTCCCCGGCATGGGTCCACTCTCACAAGCAGCAGCCATACTGCACCTGCTGCAATGTGAGACCATCCCACGGGCAGACCGTTCTCCCAAAACTGCTGTTCTTTCCATGGGGTGCAGTCCTCCAAGCACAAGTTGCACCAGCCTGGAAGCAAGGGCCGTCTCTCTCTCCACCAGGTCTTCCTCTGGACCACAGCCTCCTCCAGGCATCCACCATCTCCAGCATGGGCACCTCCCCCATGGTCTGGGGGTGGATCTCTGCATCGCCCTTGGATCTCCATGGGCTGCAGGGGGACAACCTAATTCACCATCATCTTCACCACAGCCTGCAGAAGAATCACATCTCTGGCGCCTGGAGCACCTCCTCCCCCTCCTTCTCCACTGGCCTTGGTGTGTCCATGTTGTTTCCCTCTCATATTCTCACCTCTTCCTCTTCTCTGACTAAATGCAAAACCCTGACTTTGTTTTATTTCCTTCTTAAATATGTCATCACAGAGGCGTTGTGAACCTCTCTCATTGGCCCAGTTTTGGCCAGCAGCATGTCCATCTTCAGAGCCATCAGGGATTGACTCTTCCAGACATGGTGGAAGCTTCTAGCAGCTTCTCACAGGAGCCATCTTTGTGGCCCCCTTGCTACCAGAAACCAGGCTGTGCCAAACCAATCCATGGAAAAGGACTGCCACATGAAGAATTATGGATATGTTCCAAATCACAGTGCAGAGATAGATGAGTTTTTTGGGCCTCAACTCTTTTGTCTACCCATATGAGAGCACTTTCCAAGGTGTCTAATCGAGCCATTCTTTCTTTATCAATGTTTACTTGTGTCTAATTCTTCTGTGATATTAGTTACAGCCTGTCCCATGGTATCGGCAGTTTGAATGGAATGAGTTAAGGCAGCGACAGCCACAGAAGCTGTGGTTAATACTATGTTTTGGTTTGAAAAGACAGTTGTCTACTAAGGAACGCAGGAGCTTCCCTTGAAATGGAAAATGTAAACCCCCTCCAAATTATTGTAATTTTGAAATTAGGGGCTCTCAGGTAAAGATATGGGAATAGCAATAACAGTTCTTTACTAGGAAAATTAAAATAAAAATGCAGTAGTACAAAAAAACACTGACAGAGTCAGAATACAACCTGACACTTTTGGTCAGGGTGTTGGTAGCAATCTAATTAAATGGTGGCTGCAGTCTTCCTGGAGTGACAGATGTGTTTCTGTTGAAGCAATGATCTTGTAGAATGGTGTAGTTTTCCTCTGAAGGCCTAGTGGTGGTATAGACGGGTCTGATCTTCCTCTGGGAATCTAGTGGAAAAAGGCTGCTGTGGTGTTCTAAATCTCAGATTTTTATCCACGTAGGAATGCTTGGCTCTTCCTTCTGGGTGGAGCATCTCACAATGGGATGATATAATTTTATCAGTTATGCAGTGAGACTCAATGGCTCATTAACAGAAGATATCTCCCTGGACGGAGGATGGGTTGTGGAAGAGATAAAGTAAACTGCCCCACCTGGTTTTAACAGCTGGCTTTTTAACAGAGGGTATTGCCCCCAGAGTTATGAGGGATGGGTCATGGAAGAGATAAAGAACACTGCTCCATCTGGTTTTAAGAGATGGTGATAGAATACATACTTCTGTTTAGATCTTGCATTGCAACCTAAGACATACTATCATGGCAGAAACAATAGCAAAAATTAGCCAACCCAGAAATTTATTAACTCATTTCTTACTCATTTGGATTTCCTCTTGGACTAGTCGAGTCAATTGTGAAAGACTATTCTGTCCTTCCTAAGTCCAAGTCAGATTTACAGGTACCCAAATTTCAGATCTTTTAAATGAAAGAAGGACAGAATAATTGCACATATCTCCATAGGTTATACATGATTTGAAAACAAAAGCATCAGCATATAAAAAATACAAACAGCTTTTATAATTGATTGAAAAATCATTAGCTAAAGCAAAAAACATAGGGGTGTGAAGTGCAAGTCATTAGTAATTGTTCCTCTAGCAGTATTAAAGTAGCAATTGTAGCATTTTTATCTAATTTTACTCAGCATATCCTATTGCCAAAAGCAGGTGACAACATCTTCCACAAATGTTTATGCTCATGGGACTGATTATTACCTAAATAATATTGAATTAATGATCCAGCCATCCCACCATCATGCCAAACAATCCTGCGGTTTGCCTTTTGGGATGGGAGAATTGTTGTATGGGTCTCACTTTCTCAAAGGATACCATGTGGTCCCCAATCAATTACCCTCCCATACTGTAAGAATTGTTGTTGTAGCCATTGTTCTATACATGATGTCCATTCCAAACGCTGTATTGGAGATGGGTGTAAAACAACATTTGGGGAAATGAGATGGAGTGGCATCCACAGGTTTGTTGGAGGTAGACAAAATGGCTGGCAATGTAATAGCAGTCAATTTTCTTGCATTTTCTGAGTGTACATATATTAAATGCAATTGCATAGAAAAGTTAGCCCAAGGTAAAGAGGTACTCGTTTGATTCCACATTAGGCATATAGGCAGTAAATCAGTAACAAAAATAGTATTACTAATATATGTATCTACAATATCCTGATCTAGAGGAGGAAGCCAAGTTCCTCCTACCCATTCCGTTCCATTTTTGCTGAGGTGGGGCTCTGGATCCCAATAGGTCAGAGGGTGAAACATCAGCTGCTCAAGGATGTGGGTCCAGTAGATTCCTCCTTCTACAACCTGATGGCAGTATAGCAGTAGCAAGATGACAAGATTCATTGCTGTCATCCTTGAGTGGGTTTGATGTATCTCGCCAGGAGCCAATATGGTCCTGTGGGCAAAGAAACACATCTGTAACTTCTTCCCTAAGCTAACAATGGAACTGGACCTTTCTACTTGAATCATGATTTTAAAGGGTTAAGATTTTAGCCAAGGGTTAGAAGCAATTTATATTGATTAGGATGCAAGTTAGAAAAACAAAAGATAAGATAATGGTTATTAGATGCTTGAGTTAGAGCTGAATGATGGATTGTTTGCCATTATGTGCTTGTTTTAGTTTTGTTTATAGAAGAAAATGAAATAGATTGACCATCATAATAACAAATTGAAACCAATGGAACCATGACCAGCACCTGGATTGATCACGAAGCAGGGGATATTGGATCATGCCAAAAGGTCATGAAGGTCTGCCAGCAGCAAGAAGGTAGAAAGATCATTGTGATGAAGACTTTTCTGACTTCATCCTTCAAGACCACTGACCCAATTCAAGACCACCAAGCCAATTCAAGAGAAGAATTGTGCACGAGTGAAGGACTTTTAACTTCATTTTAATACGAAGTGGGGAGTGGGTGGTGTTGGGGTTATGCATATGTATAAGCATTTTGTGTATGTAAGACTTTGGGAAATAGAGGGCAAAGAGCCTTGTAATTCGTGGGCCTGACTCTAGGAGGTGACTCCTGTGCCTCCTGACATAGCAGTAAAACATACCACTTTCTAACTTTAGTTAGAGAGTCTTTGTCTTCAATGTTATCAGTTTTTCATGATTCACACTGACCACTATATACATTTTTTTATGTAACTTCTGGGTAAACTCCTTCTCCACCAGCAGTCTGACCTGGTTGTCACTAGTGGAGAGATTCAAAAACTTTAAAACATAGCTTGCTTTGTCAAGCTGCTCTTGAGGGAGCATACCTACTGGGTTCCCTCTTTTCTTGTTTCTGTAGCATGTTTTTCAATGTATAATGTGCCCTTTCCACGATGGCTTGCACTGTTGGAGAATGGGCAGTACCTGTAATGTGTTTGATGCCCCAAGTGTGGAAAAATTCTTGTGTTTTGTGAGATGTATATGCAGGTCCATTATCTGTTTTTATCTATTGAGGGACCCCAATCATAGCAAAAGAACGTAGCCAATGTCGGGTGGCATCTCTCGATTTCTCACCTTTGTGTGCTGTTGCTACTATGAATCCTGAAAAGGTATCAAGAGAAACATGGACATATTTAAAAGTCCCAAAGCTCTGTATGTGTGGTGCATCTGTTTGCCAAATGTCATTAGGTTTCAACCCTCGTGTGTTTGTACCTAATGTTTGTGGCAAAGAAAAAGTCTGCTGACATTGTGAGCAAGTGTTCACTACATCCCGTGCTTGTGGCAAAGTCAGATCAAATTGTTTAGCTAACACTCAGGCATTTTGATGGTAGAAATCATGTAAAAGTTTTGCCTGCCCTAACGTTTGTGGTCCAGTGACTGTCATAGCGAGGGCATCCACCCTCTCATTGCCTTCCACTATAGGTCCAGGCAGTGTTGCGTAACCTGAGATGCAGAATGTAATATTCATGATACCTGTGAAGCAAAAAGTTGTACAGAGTGGTTAATAACACAAAAAGATCTTTGTTAGAGACTTCCTTCAGAAATGAATGCTCAATTCTCTCAAGGATTCTTGTAACATAGAGAGAATCACAAACAATGTTAATAGGTTCCTGTGAAAAAAGACAATGCTTCTACCACATCTGCCAGTTCGACTAGCTGGGTAGATCTGGGTTGAAAGGTTACTGTATGTTCCCACTGTCCCATATAATTTCTCCACGGGGTCACAGCTTTATGTGTCATTCCTGATCCATCAGTGAAAACAGTTTTTGCATCAGGGATAGGTGTCTTTGACCGTAATGGTCGCAGTTGGAAGGGAAGATCCTTGAAGGATTGTAATAGTGCATGTCGAGGCATTGAGTGGATGAACTGTCCATTATAGTCAGCAAGGGCAATTTGAAATGACAGTGAGTCCCTGAATAGATTTTCTAATTCTGTCACAGTAATAGGAAGATGTATTACTGCCATATCATACTCTGTCAGGCTTTGGCATCAGTCATCACATCGACAGCAGTGGAATAAACATGTCAAGTTGCATGGTTATCGTTTTTGTGAATGTGTGCAGCAGAAAAATCCATTCTAATAGCCAGAGATGATGTTCCTGTACATCACATTGACCAATAAGAGCATAAGGTTGAAAAGATTGTAGAATTAGGAGCAACTGTAAAGGCAAATCTGGGTTCCAATGTGTGGCAAAGGATTTATTAATCTTGTCACTTACATGTGTTAAAGTCTCTCGGGCAGTCTTTGTCAACTGCCTAGGGGAAGAGAGATCTGGGTCCCCTTTTAACAATTGAAATAAGGGGGATAATTCCTCTGTGGTGAATCCCAATAAAGGGCAAATCCAATTAGTAGTGCCTAACAACTTTTGCAAATTTTCAATGTGCGTATGTCGGTTTTTAGGGTTACTGGCTGTGGGGTGACTGTTGTCTCCAATAATTTGAAACCCAGGTATTTCCAGGGAGGTTCTGTTTGGATTTTTTCTGTGGCTATGCACAAGCGTCTGCTGGCAAGCATTGCCTTTAAAGCAGCAAGACAATCATGCAAAAATGGGGAGTTGTCAGAAGCAATTGAAATATCATCCATGTAGTGATACATCAAAACAGATGGATTTTTTTGCCGTACTGGTTGTATCGCTGAGTGAACAATGAATTGACAGATAGTAGGACTGTTTTTCATATCCTGAGGCAGCACAACCCAGTGGTATCGTTCCATGGGCGTCTCATGATTGACAGATGGTAAAGAAAAGGCAAATTTAGGTGTGTCTTCAGGATGTAAAGGAATTGTAAAAAAGCAGTCTTTTAAGTCAATTATCACTAATTCCCAGTGTTCCGGAACCATTGTGGGGTTAGGTATTCCTGGTTGCAATGCCCCCATAGGTTTACAGCCCTGAGATACTGTAAAAGCCTTGTAGCAGGACATCTTGCCCCTCTCTCTACCACAGATGGCTGGTGCAGATGGAAGAGATAACCCAAGCAGGTCAAAGGCCCAGCAAGGATTCATCTCCTGGCACCAAAAAGTCTGTAGCCTGATCAAAAATCAATGTCTTGGTATGGAGAGCATATGTGGGAAGAGGTAAAAGAAAATAAATATTAGTGACCAAAAGACCTGTTTTTCACTATAAAAGTCACACAAATTATCAAGGAGGCAGAAGCTTCTTACACATTCCCTGGAAACATGTAAGATGGCTACTCCTTGAAGCTTGGACACATCTTCATGGTTACTTTTCTGGAAATTGAGAGCAAAGGACTTTGATGTGTGCCCCATCAGCAACTGGATGGTAAAATACATTGAATCCTAATCTATACTATTTCTTTGCTAGCCGTAATATAGGTACCTTAATTGTGCACTGTATGTTGTCTACTAGTAGTTCTTTTTTTTTTTTTGGTTTATTCCTGTATAGTGAATAGTCTGTTTAAAGTTTTATGTCTGTTAATTTTGTGTCTAATGAATAAATAATTATTTTTGTAATAGACCTAATTGGTCATTATTAAAGAACTTGTGAAAAGAGTGGGTCTTGGGGTGCTGCCTGTCCCAATAAAGCTACTGTCTGCTGCCAGAGGCCTGGGCAAAAGGCAAAGACTTATCTAAACTCCCATATCCATTCGTAACAAGCCTTCACTTTCTCAATTTCTTAGGAATAATGAAAATAGGTGTATTCCATGGGCTGGTGGAAGGGACTATGTGACCCAAACGCAATTGTTCCTGTACAAGGATTCAGGCTTGATGTAGCCTCTTGCTTTTCAAGGGCCACTGATTTATGCAAACCAGATTACTTGTGAGACGTCAGTTTGAGAAGTGGCATTTCATCGGTGGCTCCTATCAAAAATGTGTTGAAATCATCAAATCCCATTGTGTCATCAGGTCTCTCCCCCACGAAGTGCCCAGGATCAGCAGTACATACAGCTGCAAGGTGGCAGTCTTGCCCTCCAGTCTGATGATCTGCAGTTTTTTTGTAGATTGCCAGGGAATTTGCTGTCCACCTGCGCCTGCTACGATCGCAGTTGAAGGTGCCAGAGGCCACTGGGGAGCCACTCCTTTAGGGATATGATGGAAACATCTGTGCCAGTGTCGACTAAACCTGTAAAAGCGTTAGATTCTATTTGACAAGTGAGTAATGGTTGTTGAACCCCTATGATTTTTGACCAAATTATTTCCAGGGTGCCTGTGCTCCCAAATCCTCCTGCATTACATTATTGTCGTAAGATCGGTGCTGAACAGGGAATTGCTGGCAGCCGTATTAATTGCACCAATCAGCTTCCCCATGCCACACTAAAGGGAGGATTAGGCATGTGACGTGGTTTGATAAGTGATTTTTTTCTGTAAGGAATATTACAGCTTCCTGCGGACCCAACAGACCAAATCAGCAGGCTAGTTCTGAATATTGACACTCTTTTAAGCTAATTGAACATGCCTCTGTGAATCACATTTAAGAATGAAGAAACCCTGGGAAAAGTTCTCTTGCTTCCTGCATCTGGAGGGGTGGCTGGGGGCCCACACAGCCTGGCCAGGCCAAGTCATTTTGCCAATAGGTTGTCCCGGTGCCATGAGGCCCAAACCTGGGCTGGAATGGGGCCGGGCCATGGCACAGGCCCACTGCGATCCAGGCCACTTCCTGACGCTGCTGGGTTCCTGTGCAGCTCCCTCCAGCTGCTGGAATCATGCTGCTAAAAAAACCATCTGAGTGCTGCGGGAAATTATGCAGCTGAAATCAACACCTCGAGCCTCTGTGGCTGCTGCCCAGCAGAGATCATGTGACCAACAGCGAAAGGCCATTTCCTAATGCAAGGCCTGGGTAAGATTAACTTTTTCAGTGCTACATAATTCCATTTAAGAACAGATAAACCTGTGGGTGTGGCAGTGCATGTTTTAGGTTTTTAAATTTGTATTTGTATTTTGTTATTTGTTTGTAATGGTATGTCCCTTTACCCCCCATTCCCTGAACACACCTGGTTTCCCCCCTGATGTAACCCCACCCCCTTCCCTTTCCCGATTGGCCCAGAGTGTTCCTTGCCCAGGCTGCGAGCTGGGAAAAGGGGGGCACAGAGGCCAAGCAGGGGTTCTGGCTTCCGGCTCTGGCTCCCGAGCACATGCTTTCCTCTGCACATGGAGCCAAAAAATAAATACGTTTACCTACCCAAGCCTCATCCACCCTTCCAGCGAGCAGAATTGGAGGACCCACAGACTGCTATAAATTGGCCTGGGGGACTGCTAGCCTGCAAAAGCACCCCCACGAACACGCCACTTTATATGTGGGCACTTATCTTCTCCTGAGTCAGAGAAAAGGAAAGGTGAAGGCACTTGAAGAGAACAAAATAAAAGCACCAACGTCAGTAAAGAAGGAAGAGCCAAAGCCCAGAGGGAGGAGAAAGAGGAGATGCTTCAAGCCTAGGACCTGAAATTCTTTTTGCCAAGCCATGGTAATGGACTATGATATATCAGACTAATTCCCTATAATTCATGGAATGCATTGGGGGTGTGAAAAACGAAGTTCACTTTCTTGGTAAAAATTATAAGTTTAATAAAAAGACAATTAGAAGACATAAATAAGGCAAATAGTTAATTAACAATTTTGGCTGCATGACTTGGCATTCAGCCAAGAGCACACTCGCTAATGAAAAGGCTTATTCCTTAAAAGTACCAGCTTGCTGCATATTCATAAATCCACATGCATGATTCAAACATTTCTCTTGAGTTTGAATGTTTCTCTGTTCAGTTTCAATTCCCCCCCAACCATTTTATCTTGCAGATTAATCTGCAGGTGGCTCCATTCTGTCTCACATTCTCTGATAGCAGAGGTTCAATAAATTCCTCCCCTGGAGCTCTGGTCACTGCCATCTTCATCTGGATAATTCAGGAATGTGGGGGAGGGGGTTTCTTCATTCTCTGGTTTAGATGTTATATGAACAAAAGCAGTCTTTAATATCATGCTATAGCCTAAGAAATATATATATTCATCACACTACTTATTTCTAAGTTTCATTAATAGAAGAAATAAAAGAAACTATATTAATACAGCAAAGTTTTCCAACATTACACATATAGCATTCATTTTAATATTTTCAAAAAGCCAATAACATAATATGTACTTATAACAGGGGGATGTAGTGTTCTAACTGCAGTCATGAGCAGAGGTACCCATACTGAAGCAAGCAGATGGCTGCGGGGGTTCGATGCTGCTTTCCGGCTAGCTTTCGCACGGAGCTCGCATTTAAGGGTACAGCTTGGTACCTTTCTGATCCTGTGGGTCTGAGCCTCAGGAAGAAGCATGGCGATGGCGAGGAAGAAAGGAGGACTTCATGTGGGTTTTAACTGGGTTTTATTTTACCCAGAGGGTGGCCCATGTAGAAGTGAGTTTTTTCCCTCTGGGTCTCACCTTAAATACAGGGGGTGTGGAAAGGGGGAGGGGGCAATCTAGAACCAATCCCAGAAAGGGGGGGAGTGACCCAGAACAAAAGGATAATCAGTAGAACAGTTCTATACATAAAAAGGGGAGGGGAACTGAAAACCTGACGAATCACCCCACAGCCTCACCAGAACTTTCCAGGCTTCTGGGCGGGGCTACAGAGTGATGGACAGGACTTATAATTCAGGAAAAACCAAAAGGGTTTAACATGGGGGTACAGGGAGGAACCATTATACAGAAATTTGGTAAATTCAAAATGCACACCACAACAGATGTCAAAGTAGTTGTGATCTAATGAGAAGCTTGAAAAGAGAGAGATGAGAGACATGAGAAACTTTGCCCCAGGGACAGAAGAAAACCTCTGCTACCAGAGATAGATGAAGAGAACCTTTGCTTTTTTATTAGAACAGCTCATCCTTAAAATTGCACCCCATAGGCTGAGATGACCCATGGAGGTAGTTGTGGGACGACTACCAAACCATGGGAAGGACTTCAGGATTGCAGATTTCCGGTCTGCTGCTATAAATGAAAATTAAAACCATGAGAGAACTGTTTCTTGTAGAAAAGTCTCCATGGCATGGTAAGAGACACACCTCTCCCTAAGTGAACTGAAAAAAAGGTTTATTTCAGATGCTGTAAACTGACTGAAAATCCCAGATTTTGTCTCTTTACATTGTCAGTGGGAAAGGGAATAGTTGGGGGGAGGAAAAATATTTGAAAGATTTATTCTGATTCTTGTTATTCTTTTAGTTCTGTTAATAAAGCTTTCATTATACCTTTTAAAGTTTTGAGCCTCCTTTTGCCCTTGTAATCCTTATCTCACAGCAGAAATTGAGTAAATAATTTTAGTGGGTGCACTGGCGTTTGGCCAGCTCTCGACCCACTACATTAATTGGTGCCATGACTCAGATTGGCGAGCCAAACCCACATGCAAGCCATGATTTTAATTTTCCCTTTATAGTTGACATCAGTAATTCCTGGTAATATAAACAGCCCTATGTGGGTGGTAGAGAAGTGTCCCAGGAGTAAAGCATGTGTTTGAAATGGCAGTGGCCCGCAAACAGAGGTGGGCAGCAGGTGAACCAAGGTATCATTCAGGGTTGTGGTAGCACTGATGGCCAAGTCCAGACCAGCACTCTCAGGGGAGCCGCTTGCAAGGCTTGTGCTTTGTCTTGGTTTGAAAGACAGGTGTCTGCTAAGGAAGGCAGGAGCCTCCCTTGGAATGGAAAATATGACCCCCTTCCTTCCAAATTATTATAATTTTGAAATTATGGTGCTTTCAGGCAAAGATATGAGAATAGGAATAACAGTTCTTTACTAGTATATATAACAAGGTAAGCAAACAACAATAACTATGGCCGCAACAAACAGAACCAGAAACCCAGTAACAGTAACAGCCTTCTCAGCCGCAGGCAGTTTCCCCTTTGGTGTAGTGATGGTCACAGCCGACAGGGACACTGGTGGGCTCCCGGTGGGCAGGGCATGTCCGATGATTCCCCCGCGGCTGCAGAGGGCACTCTGGTGCGAGCTTGGGGAGTCTGTGGTAATGACAGCTTGGCCGAGACGGGAAGGGATGGAAGAATGGCTTGCTTCACAAACCTCCTGCTGCAGTCGATCCCAGTGCCCCAGCAGGACTCTCGGAAGCAGCAAGCCGGAACGGCAGGAATGAGCAAAAATCCCCGGGTGGTGGAAGAGATGTATCAGATACTCTGCAGCTGTAGCTGGAACCACGGGGCGTCTAGGTAGGCAGGGCATGCCAGGCTACAGTGCAGCAAAAGCTCGGAGCAGTGCCGAAGAAGGGGGGGGAGCAGCTGTGACCTGGCTCCCAGCAGGGCAGGGAGAGGCTAGCTTGGGATCCCCATATTTTTTTCCCGAGGCACCCAAGCAGATGGTGAAAAAAGTCCCAGTGCAACGGCTGGTCTTACGAGCAGAGTTCCACTCGCGGTAGAAGAAAGGCAGCAGGAGACGGAATCCCGCACTGGTGATGAATTCACCCCACAGCGCTGCAGGCCCTCTCCCCTCCGAATGATGAGAGCACAATAGGGCAAGCGGCTGCACCCAACCCCGTTTTCCCAGTCCCGAATCTCACGGTATCTCTGCCCTACACAGGGAAACCTCAGGTAGAGAGTAGCCAGCTGCACGCCTGCCCTGAGCTGACAACTTCTTTTGTCTCTATTAAGTATCCAGTCTTTTTTGTCTCCTAGCAACACGTATGGGGGAAAATTCTTTAAGAGCAAAAATAACCAAAAGGAGAACTCCAAAAACCCCAACAGGCTTGTTGTATTGGCATCTGATTGAGTGTGGTCTCTTTTGATTGGGCAGTGCTGGACCGCGTGCCCCCTTTCGAGTTTCCCTGCTCTGGGAGAGGGTTGCTGTCTTTGCCATATTTAGACTGGCATTGATTGCTCCAATGAAACCCTTTTTGGCAGCAAGGACAAGGTTTACTGGGCTTTTTATTGCCTCTTTGTCCCTTTGGACACTGTTGCCTAGTATGTCCTTGTTCCTCGCATTCAAAGCACTTAACAGCTGCTCTGGCCACTTGCAGTTGTTCACTATCGCAGTAGCAATCAGTTCTGCTTTGAATTGTACCGAGCCAATATTAGCGCATGCCTTGATATAATCAGAAAGTTCAACATCAGCACAATTACAAATTGGGTCCAGGGCTTTTTTTGCAGTCATTGTTAGCATTTTCATAAGCAAGAAATTTTAAGACAGAATCAGCTGCTTCATGCATATCAATTTGCCACCTAAGAGCAGATTGTAATTAGTCAATAAAGGTAATATATGGTTCCTGAGGCCCCTGCCTCATAGCAGCAAATCCAGGCCTGAACAGCAGCATACATTTCTGTGCCAGAGAACTGTGATGCAGCCATATTAATGGGCGGTTGTTGATTGCTATTATTCAACGCCTGAGTTTGAGCCAAATATACAAATTCCATCCTCCAGACAGAGTACTGCCCTCTCATCAATACCGTTTTAAAAAGATTTCCAACCCATCGGTAACATAGTATACGCTTCTGCAATTGCATCCAATAAATTCATAGTAAAGGAGTAATGTAAACCATTCTCTTTCACTGATCTCCTCAGTTCCTTTACCATCTCATATGACAGTTGTTCGTGATGTGGGTTTTGATTACAATATACAACAGGCATTGCTTGAAAAAATTCAATATTGCCCCCCGTCAACACTCACCTTCAGCATTTCTGTATAAATCTTTCTGGCTCAGGTCCTATAGATGGTATTGTTTCCTCATCATAGTCGCTAGAGGAATAAGACATAGAGTAAAACGGTGGTCGAATTTGTGAAATATTTGCCGCATCCTTTTTGCTTGCAGTTTGCAATATTTCTTCTGCACTAGGAGCAGCAGCCACCATGGCACATACTGGGGCTAGAGGAAGATATAAATCTGGTTCTTGTCCAGAATCAACAGGACTGGGATCAAATGGATCCTTTTTCTCCAGATCATTATCCTCAGGTGATGTTTCATTAACAAAAACAACAATAACTGACAGCAATGCAGGCGAAGCATCCACAAGGATGTGATCCACTTCCTTAAATTGTTGCAAAGCCAAATATATTACATGCCAAGTAATAATATCATCAGGGTGGACATTGTGATGAGTAATTTGGTGAGTTTGCAAACATTCACCCACCTTTTTGCCAGTCAGTAAGGTCATAGGAGCCATCTGATGAGTACCAGGGACGAAATTGTCTGACCCATATAAGTAGCTGTATAAGTCTTTGGGGTTTGAGTTTATATCCTTGTTCCCTGGTAATACGCAACAGACAGCCTTTATCCAGTTTTTGGGATTTCATTGCTTTTTGCCCCATTATAAGAAATGCTTCCTGACCACTTGCAAAGGTTAACCTGTTCTATAGCCAGCAATGAAAAGAGCTCCTTGGTGATCAGCTAAATACACCCATGGTTGATTTGGTCAGGGTATGCCACTGGACTGGATCATGTCAGTAGTAATGAAGTCCCTGCTGACTGGGCACCATTTGTCGCATATGAATGAGACAGACACAAGCTAAAAGCAAGTGCATCTGGTTTATTGCAAAGTTTACACAGTATTTATACTTTTTAGTGAGAAATTGTTTTCAGCAGCTTGCTCAAAAACCGGTTGCAGGTCCCTAATAAATGCGTCATCTTGACTGTTATTCTTCTCTCCAGGTTTACAGGCTGAAAAACAGGATGCTTTTCTTGTTTTCAGATAGTGTGTAGTCAGCTTTCTTCCCCGTTTCTTAGCATTCTTGCTCTTGTGATGCAGCAGCAACTTCCTCTGTAACTCCACAAGCTTGCACCTGGGTCCAAGCTGCCTTTAAGACCAATTTTTTTCTGTCTTTTAAACTATCCACCAACAAATCTATATCCTCCCAATCAAGGTTTAAAGCTTTCACAAACCCTGCAAACCTTTTGTCCACCCCTATTGGGTCCTCCCTGTACTTTTTAGCTGCTTCTCTCCAACCGTCAAAATCTCCTATGGGAAAGTTTACTTAAAGCATTATGGGGCCTTCAGGTCTTGCTGCTTGTCTTAAAGGTGCTTGAAAAGCAACCTTTCATTTTTCCTCTCCTTTCAGAGCTGGTCCAGTCTTTGCTATATGTTAATGGAGAAAAATGAGAAGGATCAACCTTGAATCTCTCTTCTCCTCTATCATATTCACTCCCAACTTCTGTTTCTGTTTCTTCCTCTCCCTCTTTATCACCATCATAATCTAACTGTCTTAGCAGGCTCTGTAGCAGCAGCAGCTGTCTCTGCCCCAATGACAGCATCAGCATTTCTGGCTCTAGCAGCAGAAGCCTCTCCCCCAGCAGCTCTCTGTGTCCAGGATGGTCTCACATAATCCTCCTCCACATCCTCCTGCTCCTAGTTTTGAAATTTTAAGCACCTTTCACCAATGCTACACACAGACCAGCAACACTTTAGTCTTCCTAGTCCTTGTTTCTGATTATCTTTTTCTAATGTTAACACAAACGAATCTCTGGGGGCTAATTTAATTCTGCACTCCTTTTGCCATTTATAATTCTCTCTTACCATGAAAAACATATCTGCATAAATTACTCCATCCCATTTTTCTTCCTGCCTTAAGAATAACATTAACTGGAGAAGGGTTGCATACTTCAAAGTTCCATTATCCAGACATTTTTCACTGTTTTCCAGTTGGTATAATGGCCACCAATGGTTACAGTACTTAAGTTTTTTTACTAACTAATACTTTTAATTGCTATTTCCTCACTGCTGGTTTCCCATTACTTACTTTAATCTTCTGCTTGTCTCTGGTCAGGCCCCTCACAGGGCTTTTCAAACACACTGTCACTCAGTCACACTTACTCAAAAAGTTTTCTTAAGTCCCTGGCTGGGAATCGACCTCTGATCCCCTGCACTGCAGGCAAAGCCGCGGGGTATCACAGCACCAACTCAGGTACAAATGCTGGAGGTAAAATTCTTGACTACTGTAGGAGGGTTTTTCTCCCCCCCAGCACCTTACCAAATATCCACAACCACCCCAGCTACCCCTGGCATAAGCCTAATACAACAAACACAACAGCAGGTCACAAGACATGAGCCTTGCAATCTGTTTTGCTAATTCATCAAACACACACATACAGGAAATTGCAGCCCTAAGCCAAACAGATCAGATTGCAAGCTCAGTGGCTATCACATAGCAACAAGTACTGTAGTTACCCAACTACAATGAATTTGAAAAGGATACAAAGTAACATATACACCTATAGCGCACACAATTCATCCACGACAAATTCAATGTATTAGCACTACAAACGGTATTTTTACAACCCAAACACCATAAGCTCAATGGATAAAGCACATCAATTACACACAAAACATATCCACAATACACACTGGGCATGTACTCTCACACTAAACCAATCAGGGCTCACTTCATTTAACAAACAAATCAGAGCTTACCTTGCTACCTCCTCACATGCAAACACAACAGGGGGGTTCCACAGCTCCCAGATCTGCCAGCTTACACACAAACATAAATAGTATCAGTGCTAATGCAGGCTTTGAAACAACAATTGGCCCAAATCAATGCCACTATACAAAATATTCCAACTCCAAAACACAATCCGTAAGTCAACAAAGGCATCAACTCAGAACCAGAAAAAAACACCACAAAAAACCAAATGGGTGTCTTGCAGTGCTAGCAACTGGACACCCACTGTCCTGCGTCTCTTCCATGATTTGTGTTATGGACAGCTTCCCAAAAAGTGGACCCGTCAAAATTCCGAAACTCCAAAATTCAAAACTTGTTAGAGGTGTTCTTTTCTTACCTAAAATTAAGACTCTTGTCTATTCCCGTGACAAGCTATTTTGGATAGGGGAGTGTCTCACTGGAATGGGGCACACCTAGAGGGTCCCTACTCCAAACAAATCTGTCATTAAATAGAGAAGCAGTCCCATCTTGGGTGCCAATTGAATCAGAGGAGGGAAATGAGGTTTAAAGTTCAACAACTTAGGAGTTGTTGAAGTAACATCCCTAAACGGGGACAAATGGTCATTTATTCGCCAAGGATGTCCAAAGACAAAAACTTTCCAGGGTTTATATACATTGTACATAAAGGCTTCCCATAGCACCCTCTCTCATTGTCAAGTCCCAATTCTTCATCTTGTTGTTCTAACTACTACTAAAACATATAATCCATTTCTAGTTAAAGGATAACTTAAAGCTTTGCTGCTTTAGCAACACTATATTAATTTTAATTTCTTAGCTAAACAATTCTCTATTAATTAAGTTCTGCAGGTGGGTTGCATTTATTAAAACTTCTGGAGCATGTGAGTTTTGAGTTACTCCCTAGTTTTCCCATAACATCTATCTTATTTTATTGGAACAAAGTTAACTAGAACTAAGACCAGCTAAAGCAACAAGACTATAAAACTAATGTAGTAAAGTCACAGAAACACAAATTTCTTAACTAGTTTCAATACAGCTCTTCACAAAATTCAAGATCATTAAGTTCCTTAGCTCAATACTATACATATATATCTTTCGTAAGCATTTCAGGCAAGTTTTTTCTAAGTTGTGCTTGTACGTTTTTCTTGTGATTTGACACTTGTCAAATGCCAGGCACCCACAAAAGCTGCTCACTCACCCTCCCCTGCCACAGCTGGGCAGAGGAGGGAGAAAAATTAACAAAGGGTTCATGGTTGAGATAAGGACCAGGAGAAAACACTCCAAGGGCAAAACAGGCTCAGCTTAGAGGTACAAAGTGAGTTTATTACTAACAAGATCGAAGCAGGATAATGAGAAGTAAAATAGGCCTTTAAAAACACCCTTTCTTCCCCCAACCCTTCGCTCCTTCCCACCTGTGAAAAACTAGGTGCACTTTGTTAGAAAAATTTATAGGTTTAATAAAAAATAAAAGAAAACACAATTAGGAGACAGAATGAAGCAAATACAGTTTCTTGGCCGAGGGTGCCTGGCACCAAGCCAACCAGCACACCCTTACCCTTTTAGATCCTTTGTTTTAAGGATTTCTGTGTTACATATTCAATAGACCCTAATGCATGATTCAAACATTCTTCTTGGGTTTGATTTTCTTTTGTTCAGTTTCAACTCCCCCCCAATCATTTTATCTGGTAGATCTATCTGTAGGTGGCTCCATTCCATCTGGTAGCATAGGTCTCATAAATTCTTCTCCTGAGGTTCTGGTTATCTTCATTTGGATAAGATACTTGATAACAGAGGTTCAATAGCTTTGGTCAGCAATCTTCATGCAGGAATGCAGGGTGACCCCCCCCTACCTTCTGGTTTGGTCAGTTTAGATATTACAAAGAGAAAAAAAAAACAGTCTTTTACTTTTAACACTATGTTACAATCAGAAAATATACATTCATCACCTTTTTAAACTCTATTAATAAAAGATAATACAGTACAATCTTCCCACATTATACATATAGTATTCATTTTAATATTTGCGAAAAGCCAACTATATAATATGCATTTATAACACACCAACAGTGCAGGGAGATGTGGCATGCTGGTTTTGGTCAGTTTGTCACCCGAGATTTTCTTCTGTAGCACCGCGTGGCTACAGTGAACATCGTGACCAGGGAGGTACAGCCGCCGGCAGGGAAAGAGATGAGACAAGTCTCTGTTGTGTAAATCTCGAGAATCCATTTTTATTTCCCCCCTGAGCCGGGGAAAGAGGAGAAGACGAAGAGGCCGCAGGGTCAGGGTGGTGGGGTTTTATTGGGTATTGCAGGGGAGGAGTCTAGGGTTTGGGTCAAGGGAGGAGATAACACAAGGAGAGTAAGATCAGATTTCAGCCTCCTCGAAACAGGAGGATTCCACATTCTTCCACTGCACAGGTAGAGAAGTCGTTCCCCTTTGAGGCCATGGGGTCCCTCCTATGGGATACAGTTCTCTGTGAACTTCTCCAGCATGGTTCCAATCTCATGAGCAACAGTCCTCCCAAAACTGCTGCAAGGTGAATTCCTCCCACAAGCAAACAATCCTCCCAAAACTGCTGTGGTGTGGGTCACTCTTCCACGGGTGCAGTGCTTCAAGGGCAGGCTGCTCCAGCCTGGAAGCAGGGGCCCCCTCTTTCCACTGGGTCTCCCACAGGATCACAACATCCTCCAGGCATCCACCAGCTCTGGCATGGGCACCTTCCCCATGGGTTGCAGATGGATCTCTGCATCCCTCTGTGGACCCCTATGGGCTGCAGGAGGACAGCCTGCTTCACCATGGTCATCATGACTGCCTGCAGAGGAATCTCAGCTCCTGCGCCTGGAGCACCTCCTCCCCCTCCTTCTCCACTGACCTTGGTGTCTCTATGTTGTTTCCCTCACATGTTCTCACCTCTTCCTCTTCTCTGGCTGGAATTAAAACTGTGTCCCCACTTTGTTTTGATTTTCTTCCTAAATATGCTATCACAGAGACGTTACCATCATCTCTAATTGGCCCAGCTTTGGCCAGCAGCATGGCCATCTTCAGAGCCATCAGGGATTGGCTCTGCCAGACATGGTGGAAGCTTCTAGCAGCTTCTCACAGAAGACATGTCTGTGGCCCCCCAACTACCAAAAAACAGGCCATGCAAAACCAACACAGTTTTCTAGATGGTTCAGGCTGCAGTCGTAGCACAGGTTCCCACAGCACTGCCCAAGACCTAGTGACTCTTTCCCTGGGAAAAGGTTGTTTGTAGCCAAGCATGGGCAAGCACTGTCCTTTCTCTGAACCTAAAGCCCAAACTTTATCCACCTAAAGCCCACAGCAATATTCACTACCAAAGCAGTATCTGCTACTGTGTAGCAACTTCTATCTAGGTTTCCCAGAAATTTCACTGTAAGTTTTTTTCTCTTTCTGATGAAGAGACAGTACACAGTGTAAAATAAGAGCTAACTGTGGCAGGGACTAAAGGGCCAAAAAGACTATTTAAGGTTAAAAAAAGCATACATATATCTGAAAAAGCATGCTGTGAAAGGCCAGCGTCCACAAAGGAGACAGAGGAGTGCTGCAAGAATCACCTTTATTCAAATAAAGGGAGAGAGTCCACTAGGCCATACCCCTGTGGGATATCTCTTCAGTTTTTGGAGGACACAGCCTCCTTTTATCCTAAACTCCCAACCACATATTGCCCTCTTCCTTTCCCTATGGGCTGAGGTACTAGGAAGGTACAGACTTCCTCAACTACCTACTACATATTCCCCCTTTAACACGTATTCCCCCCTCATACTGCATTGTGTGCCCATTAAATTTAGCTTTAAGCCCACCCTGGATGGAGAAGTTAATATTCAGAAGTCTATTAAGCCTGCACATTTTTCCCTAAGTTTCAGAATTTCAGACTGTGCTCAGTTCTACAACAAGCTTGAGTGCCTTGATGTTCGTAAAGACCCCTCCCCCACCAATTCTTTCCCAAACCTGATTGGTTTTTTCAGATTGAGTTGTTTGTGAAGACATTAACACCCATTTCTCCTATTACTCATTAGCTGCAAAAACATATTCCTTTACACAGAGTATGTTAAATGTTCACAGCATGACAGAAGAGTGTGGGCTAGCACAATGCTTTTTAATGAAACCTCCGAGAGCAGCACCATGAGTGAGTGTGGGAGACCAAGGAACACCTGCAGGCAGTGCAACCCATCTTTTGGCAGTGCAGCTTCTTTCAAGGTAATGTGCTGATAAAAGCACACCCCTGGGCACCCCATGAAGTGAATTTGCAATACTGGCAGCTTCTGCCTGGTGAAAATGCAACTATTAAAGCTTCCCAGTTGTAGTGGTTTGAAAGGAAAACGAGTGAGAGGCTCCAAGACAGAAATACAATTTAATAAGAGGAAAAAAAAGGTAAAATAAAATAAATGCAATAATACAAAAGACCACTGACGGAGTCAGAATACAACCTGAGCGGGATGATGGAAGCAGTGATCCCGTAGAAAGGTCTGGTAGCTCTGATCCTCTGGGAATCCAGTGGGTAAGGGCCCCTGTACTGTCCCAAATCCCAGATTATATCCAGGTGAGAATGCTTGGCTCCTCCCCCTGGGCAGAGCATCTCACAATGGGATAATGAGTCATACGGGGGTCCTCAATGGCCCATTAAAGAGAGATAACTCCCGGAGGGAGTTATCTATGAGTCATGCAGCAGGCCATTAACAGAAGACCCATTAACAGAAGACCCATTAACAGAAGAGGGAGGGGGAACCTGGGAGAACACTGCTTCAGCAATTGGTTTCAGCAGTTCATGAAGATGGTGATAGAATACTTTGTGCATATCTTGTACTACAACCCAGGACACCAGTGTAGACATGGCACTGGTCCAAGATACTACCTGAATCTTTTAAATACCAGCTGAAGGGAAACATTTTCAGGCATTGGCAGTTTACAGACTTATGGCAGTCAAAAATATTTTCAGTAACAGGTAATTTTAGTAGTAAAGATTGATAGAAAACTTTGGACAATATTTTAGAAACTGATAGATAACTTGACCCATTTTTCTTGTGAGCTCTGTGTGTGGCAAGCTTTTCTAGTGAGTCAGCTGTTACATATGAGTTACTTGCTCAAAGGGCTGACAGGAAATATCTACACAAGGCAATGCCTTTCCAGAGCCTGATCCCGTTAAATACCTGATTTGAATGGTACAAAACTGAACAAATGTTCATGGCAACCAGCATGCTCACTGACTCCAGTATGGCCCCACCAGGTAGGTCCACACAGAAAGATGCAGAATTGTTAGTTTTAAGTGTGGTTTGTTTTGTTTTTGTTTTTTTTTAAGAGGAGAGATTTAGATTAGATATTAGGAAGATATTCTTAAATGTGAGTGTGATGAGGCACTGGAACAGGCTGCACAGTGTTAAAAAAAGGACTACAATATGATATTGGCTTTCGCATTTATATATTAGTTTCTGCATTGATCATAAGTATTTAGATATAGTAGCATATATGCCTTTATTTAGCTGTTTGTTAGTATAATGTAATCTACCAGTTTAAGTGTGTACTGCATAGCTTATAGAAATAGTCGTGTGGTGAATATACGATATTATAGGCCTTAGCTAAACAGTGGGTGTTAAAATACCTCTATGTAACCAAAACAAATGGTGTTACACAATCATGTTACCCCCTCCTCTGCTGACTGAATTCTCCAAGTGATAAGAATCGTGACACAAACCGGAGCACTGGAGGACAATTAGAAAATACCATGTTAAATTTAAAGAGGACATATTAAATCCTTATCAGAGGACGTAAAACAACAGGATGGGGACACAAGGAGGAATAAAATGTATTAACCTGACACACAGGATGTCATGCAGATAAGCCAGAGTACGAAGAAACCAAACAAAAGAATTCCCGTAACATCAAACAGTTCACAAGAATGTTTGAATAATGTATGGACTCTATGAATATGCATGTACCTCAGTAATGTAACAGTACAAAGATAACACTATCAGGGACTACTGGTGTGTTCTTTGGCTGTTTGCCAGGAGCACCACAGTGCTGGACTTTTCTCTCTTATTTTATTCCCTATTAAACTTTTTATAAATTCTGAAGCGTTATTTGGTTTTTCACACCAGGGAAGTTGTGGCTGCTCCATCCCTGGCAGTGTTCAAGGCCAAGCTGGATGGGACCCTGAGCAAGCTGGTCTAGTGGAAGGTGTTCCTGTCTATGGCAGGAGGTTGGAACTAGATGTTCTTTAAGATCCCTTCCAACCCAAACCATTCTATCATTCTATCATTCTATGATTACTTAAGAAAAAGGCTTCCTACAAGAAGATATTTCCCTCTATCAAGACAAGATAAACTAACACATTTAAAGGAGTTTTTAAGAGGTTCCGTTATTCTGAAAAAAACCCCAAACGATCTCAAACTAACAAAAAACCCAAAGAATTGTGGATGCTGTTCCTCTGTGTTCCTTAAGAAGTCCAAACTACACCATGTTTTGCCGGATGGATATAGCCTGTTAGTCCTGACTGTGAACCTCAGATTGAGTTATACCCACAAAGTTTCAGCCACAGAGAGGGAAGAGCCATGTTTTCTTTTCTGGAGTCACATCGCATATCAATTTATCAACACATATGAATTTTCCTTGAGAACCTCTGGAAACGATTCTCTATTAGACACCAAATTCACATGTATCCTCATAATGCATAAGAAAAAATTAGGTGGTTGGAAGAGAAAAAATAATGCTGAATAAGTTTTCTTTAAGGAAAAAAAGACAAAAAAAGCATCTAAAATGTTACAGAATATAAAGCCTAAAACCATTACTTTTTAATGGAGAAAGAAATCTGTAATTTCATGGAACATATTTAAATGCAGAAGAATCACCCTCCCCTTTGCAAATTACCAACAATGCTATAATTGGATAGCAACTTGGATTTTTTACTGTCACATCAGCACTCCAAACAATCTATTTCTGTCCCCAAAATACTGAAATGAAGGGCTAAAATAAAGGGTCTAACATTCCTAATAACAGCTCTGGCCAGCAGTTGGGGTCATTTACTCTCCAAGAATGGCCAAAGAAACAAGAACTTTCCAGGGTTTATAAACATTGTAACACAAAGGCTTTCTTATAGCTCTCCCCTCCTGTCTACCCAACCTGTTACGTCACAGTCTTTCTCTTTGCCTCTCTTTTATGGAGCAAGACTGCCATCTAGCATCCTTTTCTGGTAATTTTGAAGAGGGGTCTCTTCACTCTTCATTTTTCATCATCATCTTTTTCTTTACTCTGTCCTCCAGGTGACCTGTTCAGGCTTTATTGCTCGAGGCGCATGCGTGGTCCAATTCTTCTGAGTTCCAAATTTTTATCTTATTGCTCTAACTACTACTAAAACATTTCATCTATCTTTAGTTATTTAACAACCCAGAATCCTTCTGCTTCAACAATACTCAATTTTAATTTCTTAGATAAACAATTCCCTATTAAGTTCTGCAAGTGGATCACATTTATTAAAACTTTTGGAGTGTATAAGTTCTGAGTTACTCCCTAATTTTCTTAGGGTATCCATAGGCAAAATGGGACACCAGCTTAAAGTAAGACCAGCTAAAATAACAAAATTGCAAAAACATAAAACAGCTCCTTATAAAACTCACTTGGCCACTTCTAAAAGTTTCCCTGGGTCATGAGTCTGGTTCTTACAGTTCTTTTAACTTCCTTTTAATGTCTGGTGCTGAGCTCCTTATGAATATGGAAGCCAGCTGTACAGCTTCCCCAGGTTACTCCTGATTGATCGTAGTTTAGCTACCTTAAGGTGTTCCTCAAATTCACTCTGTGTCTCATGCGGTTCTTGTTTCACCTCATAAAGTTTAGACCAATTGATTACCTTTGGCATTGCATATTTAAGGCCAAATAATATTCATCTTTAATATTGTGCCTGCAAAACCCTTCCTTTCCCGGTGTTGGGGTGCCAATGGGGGTCTAGGGAGGGAAAATTCTCTTCAGCAGTTCCTGGCAACTTCCCCTCTGTGTCTATCCTGTCCACCTCCTTCCCAGCAGTCCTGAGTACCATATCTCTTTCTGTAGAGTCCACTAGATTATCTAGCAGAACTTGGATCTGCCCCCAGTTTGGATTCTGGGTCTTGAAAATGTTTTCAAATACTTTAGCTACCCTCTCTGGATCTTCTCTATAGGATCCTGCCTATCTAACCCATGCGTCAAAGTCAATGGGGGAGAAAGGTACCTTTACCATGAGTGGGCCATGAGATCCCACCCCTTCCCAGAGTGGAGCTATCACCTCCTGTTTACCCACCTCCTGCTTAACCCCCTTTTTCTTACCCCGAGTTCACCTTGCCACCAGGTTTGAAATTAATTCCTGCTCCCCCCGCAACTGCTCACCCCCTGCTTGTGTTTCCCCATTACCAGACAACCAGATTCTCTATCCTCATATCTCCTACATCTGGTGCCCCCATCATTTCTACATCCTCTTCCTCCCATTGACTATAGCATTTCAAACAATGGTTTCTGATACTGCAAGAGGAACTACATCACTTCAGTGTCCTATCCTGTGCCCCTTCTTTTTCTAAAGCTAACACGAGATGGTCTGATGAGGCAGGTAGGCATCCCTTTTGCAATTCGGGATGGTTTCTCAAATTAAAGAACAAATCTACATAAGGCACCTCATTCCATTTTCCCTCTCTTCTACAAAACAACACCAGGTCTAAAAGAGTGTTATAATCTAAGGTACCATTCTCCAGCCACTTAGCCTGGAAGTTTAACTTATATGCTAAACACCACTGATTACAATATCAAATTTGTTTACATCTACTTAGCAGGCCTCCTGTTATCTTTTTCCAGTGGTTCAATATACATTTCAATGAAGAATTTAGAATTTCATCTCGCACTTTAGTTTTTACTATAAGTCTTAAATTTCTTGGGACAATCTGGATACAGGATGTCAAAGAAAATAGCACAAATAGGCAGAGAAGCAGTAATATATCTTGGTTTTGAGATCTTGCACGGAAAAAGAAGCTTGGGAAGCAACTGAAAAGAAGCCATTTGCCAGATTCCAAAGCCAAGGACTATAAGGGATCTACAAGATGTCCTAGGTATGGCCGGATGATGTCAGTTATGGATTGTCAGTTATGGGGTACTAGCACAACCCTTATATGATCTTCCACCAAAAAATACTTGGTATGAACTCCTAAGAGTCAGAGGGCCTTTCAGGCCCTAAAAAGAGCTTTAATGCCAACCCTTGCATTGGGACTCCCACACTTAATCAAAGCATTTGAGTTTTTTGTGCATAAAAGGATGCACCTGGCACTAGGGATACTGGCACAGCATTTGGGGTCATGGAAGAAGCCTGTCCAAACAATTGGGCAATGTGAGCAAAGGATGATCCAGATGCTTGAAAGCAGTGGTAGCTGCAGAGCTTTTAACCCAGGAAGCACAAAAGCTGACATTGCGACAAAAGATTACAGTATATGTACCCCACACTGTAATAGCTGGCTTGAACAAAAAGGAGGATGTTGGATATTGCCAGCAGAATGCTGAAATACTAAATTACCCTACTGGACCTAAAGCAAGGAACTTAGAAGGTAAAGAATGATTTATGAGGGGCAGCTGACTGAACAATGTATATTGCTTGCTTAACATTGACTGTGTTTGCAAAAGCAGGATAGGAGGATGCAGCTTATTGTGAAAAAGAAGAAACTGTGACTAAACCAGACAAGACCAGCCTTGAGGCTTGGACTGAAGCCAAGAGACCAGGGAGCATGCGTAAGGAGGCAAGGTGAAAAATTCAACCCTGAGGAAGATTCCTTACTTCATCCTGTGCGACCACCACACGACCACCAGAGAGCACTGCGTGAGCGCAGAAGGACTTTTAAGCTCATTATAATACAAAGAGAGGCTAGGTGGGGCTAGGTAATGAATATGTGTAGGTGTATTGTGAAATGCATATCTAATACTCTAGAGAATAAATGGAAGGATGGATGTTGCTGACAGCGCGCATGCCTTTGGAGGAGCTATCCCCCACGTGTCTCAGTGCTGAATACAAACATACCTACTTTACAACTTTCATGAGTTGTGGAGTTTTCTGTGTATCATTTTGGTGAGCCAGGCAGGAGGCTCTCTGTCCGACTTTGACGCTGCAGGAGAAATCTTTTTGGCCCCTGTGCGACTCGGCTTGACAGCTCAGGCTGACCTGAAACAGACTGGACGGAGCTAGAGAATAAAGATAGATATTTACATATTTATTGAAGGGCCTTTAAAGGGTACACCTTGGGCAAGACAAGAGCCTGACCAGGGCTACACCCAAGGTGGACTTAAAATGGTCACAAAATGGACGACTGGTCATGAGGTCTTACACTTTTATAAGTTTTGGTCCATTTGCATATTGGGGTTTAATTGTCCAATTACAGCTCCAGGTTGTGAAATCCCATCCTTTCTTGTTTTCCTTCTTCAGTACACTGTTGTTTATGCTTTTGGGCCTGAAAGTTGTACTCGTCCTTGGTCTTCAGCAGGAAAAGGATTTGTTTTGTCTACCTACTCTGTGAAGAGAGCTTACTAGCACTTAATATGAGGCTCAGAACTACACCCCTAGGCAACACAGAATTTGAAAAACGTGAAAGCTAAAATTTAAGGCATCACTAGGGTTACATGTAAGCAGAAGAGATAAGTAATTTTTCCCAGGAAGCACTTGCTTGATATATCTTTTATTTTAAATCAGATCCAAAAGCTTTGTCTTCAGCTTCAAAGATACTAGACAAGCAACATAAGATTACATACAGGGCTTAGCTTACAAGAGACTATGTATCTGTCAGCCATCTTTCACAGCAGATTCTCTCTAATGCATTGTCCTGGTTTAGGGCAAATTTGGGAGGAAATCTCCGAATGGGGTTC
>JANPWX010015881.1:0-15442 GCA_024734555.1 Trochalopteron elliotii
TGCTGGCACAGAAAGCCATAATCTGGCAAATTCTTGGTACCGGCACCACCACCACCCAGATGTGGTAATTTGGCAGTGCCAGGAGTTGAGATGCAGTAAATTGGCAGTTCCTGCACAGCCCAGGTGCGGCCTTTGCCGGCAGCAGTAGCTGGCAGATGTGACAATTTCCTGCTGCTGGGGCACAAAGGGGTCTGGCTGAGCAGGAAAGCTGAGCCTGAGCCAGGAGATTTCCGTGTGGCTGCGGCAAAGACTGGGCACGCCAAGACCTTGCCGGCGCTGTGCCCTGGGCCAGGAGGGATTGTGCAACAGGAGCTGAGGCTAAATTTCTTCTGGCAGGCAGCTTGAGAACATGGACTCTGGAGAAGGCAGAGCTGAGTCTCAGCTTTGCGCAGTCCTCCAGAAGAGTCCTGTGCGTGAAGCAGCCTGGGAGCAGGCTTGAGGTGCCAGGGGCGGCCCCTTGAAAGGCCCTTTCTCTGCTGTGGGCTGAGGGCCTGGGCCATTGCAAGGGCCCGAGAGCTGCCTGCCAAAGGGCCTTTTTCAGTGGGCTGAGAAAAGTGCTGCTGCAAGGCTGTCCTCAAGCTGCTTTTACTGCAGACGTGGTTGAGGAATGCTGATTGCTTGCAAGCTCAGGGGCTGTGTTTGTGCAGGTGAAAGTAGTGAGGGAGAGAGGGAGCAGCTGTGCTGGGGGCAGAGCGGTTTTTTTCTTGGGGTTTTTTGTTTCTTTTCCTTAACGAAGTTGCCCCTCTATGTCAGCTCTGGGCAGAGCTGTTGTAACTGTATCTGCCACTTGCCTGTGGCACTGTGGAGGTAGGCCAAAGGAGCTGCTGGGAGCTGTGTGCAGAGGAATCGCCAGGGGCCTAGGCCTGGACGCTTCCCTTGGAGCGTCTGCAGGCGTGGAATGTTGGGGCTGCCAGCGCTGCGATGTTGAGAAAAATTGGGCAGGAGACGATGTTTCCTCCTTTAAATGCCTTTATTAAAGTATCAGCTCTTTTAGAAGCAGGCGCCTCGGGGCGGGTGGGGTGGCCTCCACCGCAGTGCTGAAAAGGAGGGGGGGGGCTGGACACTCTGCTGCTGCACACAGCCGAGTGGGGAATTAGCCTCCCCCCCTCACGGGAGCATGCTCCCAACAATTCCAGTCCAATGTGATTTCCACTGATGAGTCGGAAGTTCAGACTTCTCCTCTGGTCACGGCGAGATCTAAAGGTCCTGCCATCAATTGGCTTGTACTCTTCAGTCTTTATTGTTATTATTCTTTTTGTTTTAAGTTGTTGTTAAAGAGTCTTAATTACTGTTTGTTTTTGGAAGTTGTCCCGATTTTCCTGAGGTGTTGCATCCTGGGATCTTTAATTACCATAAGGGGTGTTAGAGTAGGAGACGGGGGCAGGGCGGGTGAGATAGCCAGGCCGAGTAGAGCGGTGTAGGAGTCTTACGTTGCCATGGAAACGACATTATTGCTTGACAGGTCATGATATATTGCAAACATGAGTACAAAGAGTTTTTAACATCTAACTTTACAATTCTATAACTAATATAACTAATACTTTCTAACTTTATACTTTAACTTTTAGGAGTTGTTTTAAACTTTATTTTTCACACTTCCCCCCTCTCTCTATTTGATCGGGCTTTTGCCCGCATCAATTTCTGTCGCTTGGTTTATAGGAGCTCTCTTTCTTTTTGACTCTGAAATTGGCAATATATTTGTTCTGCTGTCTCGAGTTTAGCTTCTTCTTGAGTTTCTAATTTCATGATATGTGCGGGCTTGTTAGTATTTTGGAGACTGGCTTGGACTGTCGCTGTTACAGTACGAATAAGACAAGGGATAACACAAGGGAGGAGGAGGATACTGGCCAGTGCAGTGCCTATTATAAAGACTACTTTCTTCCACCACGCTCCTTTTAAGGACCAAAAGCTGTCCCACCAATCCATGGACGCAATAGGTTTCCATTCTTGATTACCTACATATGCTGTTTTCCTGATTTCTTTTGAAATGTTTCGAATTACCTCACTTTTGTCATCGATTTCCAAGCAGCATTCTGAGGGTTTGAATTTTCCACAGATGCCTCCTTCATTTGCCAATAGATAATCTACAGCCAATCTAATTTGGTACACCACTGCTTTAGTTTGTGTCAACTGGTTGCTTATGTAATCTAATGCCAATGCTGTTTTATTAGAAATTATTTCTAATACTGCTTGGAGTCAAATTATACGATTTAACATGTAAATTGGTGTCCGGTACCCCCAGGACCCATCCTGTGCCCATGTTGCTGGTCCATAAGTCTTTATAATTTTCTCTGGAGTCCAGACTTCTCCTTTCCAGGTTTGCTCACTCCCCAGGTCAATTGTGGTTCTTTTCTTTCGATTGCTTTTTCTTAAGGTGTCATAAAGGGGGATACCTAGTTGTTGTCCGGATTTGCGTGGAAGAAGGAAGAAAGCCGGCTTTATGATGCCAACAGTGCAACTACCTGACCAGTCCCCAGGGGGGGGTGTGTAAGCCCGGTTCCCACAAATCCAAAAGAAGTATCTTGGTGCTTTCCAAAAAGAATCTTCTATATTAAATGGGTGTTCCCAATACTTTGAAATATCTTTCATTGCCCAGAAGGGGTTAATGTTATTAAATTCATCTTTGCATTCGTGTAATTGGTAGTCGGTATGGTAAACACACCAAATTCTTTTTTTAATAGCCCAATATGTCTCTGGTTTTGTAGGGACCCATTCTTTGAGGAATTCTCTCACTGTCAGATATCTCTTACAAGGCATTTTCCCCACAAATGTCTGGTACCTTTTTCCTACCCTTCTTATACACTCCTCTCCTATTACAGTCGCCTTTAAATCCCACTGTTCTTTTGGTCTTTCTTTCCCTTTTGGAAGTGCTTCCCTTAGCTGTCTCCGTCTCAGAATGTCAAGTGGTGTTAAGCTACTTCCGTCCCAAGGCCATACATCAGCCATCTGAGTGTTCCCACATATCCAGCAGTTTGTCAGGTTTAACTCGTGGCTAATCTTTTCCATGAGATCAACTAGCAGATTCTTTTCTAGGAGTTCACTTATTTCACTTTTGTTCCACATTACTGGCTTTTCTTTTATGAGGTCAGCAACTCCATTTGAATTGTTTAGTTCTTCAAAACAAACCCATTCTCTGACAGGGCATTCCCCAACTAGGCGCCGTCTAAAGTCGGTAGCACTTTTGGCAACCCAATATTTCTTTCCATTTTCTACACAGGTGGAAAGGGTGGCTATATCCAAACAGGTAGGATCAACGTGGGTGTGAACCCTTATCAGCGACTGCAGGTTTCCCCCATCATATATGGGCTGATAGCATTTGGTGCATGCTCCTTCTGACAGCTGAACCATTAGCGCGGCCACTATCAGCTTCTCCAAGAGTCTGATACGAACCTTTCTGGTCTCGCTCAGTCTTGCCTCTTGGATTCGGTGGCCTTTATGGGGTACCTGTAAGGCTTCACTAGGTCCATTCATACCCACTCCTACTTCTCTAAATTTGGTCTTTGTTAAGTCATGCTCTGTGAGAGAACGGTAGTAATTTTGATTCTTATCCATTATTAACTTTTAACAATAACACTTTAAAACTACTATAAAACTTGAAACACAAAACATAATAGAACTTTTTACAATACACCAGCAACTTGTTCACTGTAAATGCTTCTTATCAGTCTTTAGTCTTGTTAACCAGTCCCAGCTTTCTTTTTCAAAGTAAATTTGAGTGGGTTTGAGCTCTTGGACACAGTCCACTCAGGTAGATTGGGGGCTGCAACAGTGGGTTCCGCGTCTGGGGTATTATTTGGAGGTGAGAGGGGTCCCTTGACTCGAGTGAAGTGGATCCAGCCCTTCTCTTGGGTTTTCACAGCTGTATGTGTGGTCAGCAGGACCTGAAAAGGACCCTCAGATTTAGGGGTTAGTGGGGTATTGGTCCATGTTTTTATGAGCACCCAGTCCCCAGGTTCTATCTGATGGAGGTCAGTGTCCAGAGGTGAGGCTTGAGGAAGATGCCCTCTTTTTCTAAGGTCTGCTAGCGTGTTGCCAATTGTTCTTATATAATTTTGGGCTTCTGCTTCCCCGTCTAGGTAATCCCCAGCGCTGTAGGGAGTTAACAAGAAGGGGAGTCCAAACATCATCTCATAAGGTGATACTCTTATATCAGACCTGGGACGTACTCTGATCCGCAGAAGGGCTAGAGGCAGGCACTTGAGCCAATTCATGCCCATCTTGGCAATTAATTTGGTTAATGCATTTTTGAGGGTCTTATTCATCCTCTCAACTCTTCCTGAACTTTGGGGGTGCCATGGGGTATGAAGCCTCCACTTAATCCCTAAAGCTCGTATAGTTTCTTGTCCCACTTGTGCTGTGAAGTGAGGACCTCTGTCAGAATCTATGTTGTTTACTAGACCATATCTGGGGATAATATTTTCCAGCAATATTTTTACTACCTCGTGGGCTGTTTCTTTTTTTGTAGGGAAGGCTTCGACCCAATGGGTTAAATGATCTGCAATCACCAATAGGTGTTTGTAATCTTGTACTGCTGGCGTCTCAGTAAAATCAATTTGTATGTTCTGGAAAGGCCTAAGGGCTATTGGCCTCCCTCCCAATTTGGTTTTTCTCATAACTTTTTGATTTATCTTTTGGCAAAGGGGGCATCCTTCTGTGATCATCTTAGCCAAATTATACACTCCTACACACAGATGTTCTCGTAGAAAGTGGTCACAGAGCCCCTGCGTACCCCAGTGTGTCAATGCATGTATTTCTTTTAATACTTTTTGAGCCAGCGCTTTGTTCAAAAACTTTCTCCCATCTGGGGCTAACCATTCCCCTTGTTGCCCCTGTTGCAATTGCAGGTCTTTTATGGCTTTTAACTCTACTTGATCATAAATTGGTTTCCCTACTTCGTTGTCTGGAGTGCTGTGAAGGGCAAAGATCTTCACTGCATCCCCAGGACTCTGGGCCGCTAGCTTGGCAGCTTGATCAGCAATTTGATTACCTTTTCCCTCAAAGGTATTTCCCTTCTGGTGTCCTCTTACATGCACAACTGCAATCTCTTGAGGTTTCATCAAGGATTCTAACACCAATTTAATTAGCTCTTTATGGATCAAGTTTTTTCCTTTAGAATTGAGATACCCCCTTTTTTCCCAGATTTTGCCAAATGTGTGCACTATCCCAAAGGCATACCGGGAGTCTGTGTAGATAGTTCCTTGGTCTTGTTCTAATAGGTCCAATCCCCTCTTGAGGGCATAAATTTCACAACACTGGGCTGACCAGTTAGATGGTAATTTTCCTTTTTCTATGACTTTTAAATTGTCTTCATTGGTACCTTCTACTACTGCATAACTTGAGAATCTTTTCCTTTTGTCCACTCTAGAGGATCCATCTGTGAATAACAACCTCTCGTATGGCAACGGTATGTCTTCAAGATCCTCTCCTGTTTTTGTTTGCAAATCAACAACTTCTAAACAGTTATGTTCTAGGTCTGGTGTAGGTTCTCCTGAAAGAAATTGTGCTAGATTTAAAATTTTTGACATGGTTAGTTCTACATCCCTAGCTGTGGTTAGAATTACTTCATACCGCAGTATTCTAGAATCGGAGAGCCACTGGGCAGCTTTTTGACTCAGCAGCGTAGTTGTTGCTTTCTATGTGTTTCAGGGCACTCTCATTTAAAAGCAAACCAATTGCAGCTTTCTTGGGTTAAAGGACAAGACCAGAAAGCATCTTTTAAATCAATTACTGTGAGCCAGGCATGTTCAGTATGGATTTTACTTAGTAAAGTGTACGGATTAGATACTACAGGGTAGTTGGTATTAGTCTTTTTATTTACTTCTCTTAGATCTTGCACCAGTCTGAATTTGTTCTTTCCTTTCTTGACAGTTAGGATGGGTGTGTTGTGAGGGGACCTGCAGGGCTCTAGGATTCCTGCTGCAAACAAGTTTGTTATAACTGGGGCTAATCCTTCCCTCCCCACTGCTGAGAGGGGATATTGTTTAACCCTTATTGGTGGTGTTCCCTCTGGTATGTTTACTTTTATAGGGGTGATGTCTAAGTAGCCATACTTTCCTTCCTCTGCCCATACGTTTGTGTTAATCTCAGCTAGATCTTCAATGGCTAACTTCATCATTTGCACAACCATTTTTCCCTCTTTTGGAATGATCCCCACCCTCAGTTGCACTTGCAAGTCTCATCCTAACAATCTCTTCTCAGTGTTTGGTAGGTATATCAGATCTGTGATATATCTCCTTGAATTTCCCCTGACTTCTACACATTCAACTATAGGAGCTTTAAAGGGCTTCCCTTCTGCACCTGTAACATCACATAATCTCCTTCCTATTGTCAATTCAGCAGGGAGCTGTTTAAGACTGGATTTCTCTGCCCCTGTGTCAACAAGAAATTCAATCTCTTCATAGTGGGGTCCCACCTCTAAGTTTACAATGGGCTCTTCATGATATTTATTTGGGTCCCCCATCTTGTAGAGCCCATGACACCCCTAATCTTCTTTATTTTCCTCTTTCAACCACTTTTCGAGGGTTTCCTGTTCTCTTGCTATCCTTTCATCAAGAGTTGCCTTTTTGCATTCTCTCCTGAGGTGCCCTTCTTCTCCACAGTAAAAACAGGTTCTTGTTTCTCCTGGTCTCGGGGCAGTATTCCAAGGTAACACCCTTCTTCCCCTTCCTCGTCCTAGTGGAGGTTTAGTGCTGTCTCCACTCTGAGGGTTTTTACTATCATCTTTATTGTTCACTAAGTCTTTTACACTTTCTCTTGCTACTGCTACCATAATCTTGGTTTTTGTTCTAGTTCTCTTCTTCTCAAATACACTTTCAATGCCTCTCTCACTAATTCATTTATCTCCCTTTCTTGCCAATCCTCAAGCCTCTCTAGCTTCCTCCGGATATCTGGCCAGGATTTTGTTGTTTGTTGGTGTAACAGGTAGGGTGAAATGAAAGGGGTTAGTTTGTGAAATGGGGAAATTAAGTTGTGGGGGACATGGTAGAGACAGGGAGGGCAATGGAGGGGCTAAGGAGGCAGGGGGTGGAATTGTAGGGGACACCCCTATTGTGGAGCTGGCAGATGGAGGAGTTAGTAGTGGAGGGGATGGGAAGGCAGGGGGAGGAATTGTAGGGGACACCCCTATTGTGGAGCTGGCAGATGGAGGAGTTAGTAGCAGAGGGGCTGGGGCTGTTAGTGGGGAGGAATAGAGTGGAGTGGTTGGGGGCAAAGTTGGAGGACTAATGGGTAACAGGGGAGGACTGCTAGGTAGTATTTGTGGAACTTGTGGGTATACTGGGAGAGGAGGAGATAGATGGTCAAGAGGGTCTCACTGCTTATTTTCTTCTTTCCTCTTCTCTTTCTCATCTACTTTCTCTTTCTCTCTTCAACTTACAAATTTTTGTAACCTCTTCTTTAGATGTGCTGTTCTGCCAACAAGTAGCATAGCGTATTTGCTCACTACAGGTGTTCTCCTGAGCTTCTAAATATTGATTTAACTGATCATACATCCACAAATCAGTGGTTCTACACCATGGCCACTGGTTAGATAAATCTGAAGTTGGTCAAACTTCAACGCAATAATGGATCATTTTGATCTTACTTAGATCTTTAGTTTTATCATTACTTTTCCACGATTCTAACATTCGCCCTAGTGGGCTTTCTGGTGGGATGTTCTTAATCTTGTTACTTTCTTCTACTTCTCTCTTTTTTTCTTGTCTTGCTCTTGCATACACCCATTTTCACTCCACACTCACACTGGTACCCGTAGGTAGCCCGTAAGACTCGCCCTCAGAGTCTCGGCCACTACCCCCGCCAGTACCCACACTCAGGAGCCCTGGAAGCAGTCTGGAAGACCCGCCCTTAGGGTCTCAGCCCCTGCCCCTGCAAGCCCCGTGGTACTCGGGAATGGTCTGGTTCCTGCCCCCCACTATTTAGGGCCCAGCCACCACCCCAGCCAGTACCCTCTTGCGCCCCTGTACACCAGGCAGTCCCCGTTAGACAGCCGATATGCCCGGGCCCTGGGGGTCAGCACTGCCCACTGCCAGGACTGAGTGTACAGTGTGTAGCTCACTCACTCACCCTACTGCCAAGCTTCCTACACCAGCTGAAACTTGTTTCCCTACCTCTCATGGTTGGTCGATACACCTCTCTCTAGGTGCCTATCGACCCCTGTCACGCTGCACCCCGTGTAGGTCACCCCAGCCAGTATCCATGGATTCTGAAAGATCAAGCACTCCTCCCGCCTTGAGTTACTCTGAACTCCCTGAACTTGTGCAGTGTGTGCTTATCCCTGACACCCGCAGACAACCGGGCCGTGCCTCGGCCTGTGCTCTCAAACACTCCCCACACGTTGAGCTATCCTAAGCTCCTGGTACTAGTGTGGTACGTGCCTCACGCACTTGCCCTCAGTCTTCCCGCACGCTTGGGACGGCCTTGGTGGCCCACCCCCGTTGGGAGGGCCTCCCCCACAAACAGCCTCTCACGGGCCACTCACACCCTAGGTTTCCCCCGCCCACTCGGAGGGGGGCCTCTAAGCCCCTGGGAGCGCTTTATTCACTGGCTTCCTCCTTTTCCCGATGGGCTCCTTTGCAGGAGTCACCACACGGTACTCAGAAGCCACACTCACTCAGGGGGGGGCCCAGGATGGTCCCTCCCCCATTCACACACTCACTCGCGTCCCGTCACTAGGTCTTACCGAGTGCTCCTCAGCAGTGTATAGCTCTTCCTGGTGCTCCGCAGCAGTGTCCCAATGATGCTAGGGAGCGTGGTTTTCTTGATCCGGGGGGGCCAGCATTCCCAGAGGTTCAGAGCCAGATGACGTCCATTTCTGTCCTCTTCTGTCCTCTTTTGTCCTCTTCTGGGTGTGGCCATTCCCAGATTTCGGCACCATCTGAGAAAAATTGGGCAGGAGACGATGTTTCCTCCTTTAAATGCCTTTACTAAAGTATAGCTCCTTTAGAAGCAGGTGCCTCAGGGGGGTGGGGTGGCCTCCACTGCAGTGCTGAGAAGGAGGGGGGGGCTGGACACTCTGCTGCTGCACACAGCCGAGTGGGGAATTAGCCTCCCCCCCTCACGGGAGCATGCTCCCAACAATTCCAGTCCAATGTGATTTCCACTGATGAGTCGGATGTTCAGACTTCTCTGGTCACGGCGAGATCTAAAGGTCCTGCCATCAATTGGCCTGTACTCTTCAGTCTTTATTGTTATTATTCTTTTTGTTTTAAGTTGTTGTTAAAGAGTCTTAATTACTGTTTGTTTTGGAAGTTGTGCCGATTTTCCTGAGGTGTTGCATCCTGGGATCTTTAATTACCATAAGGGGTGTTAGAGTAGGAGACGGGGGCAGGGGGTGAGATAGCCAGGCCGAGTAGAGCGGTGTAGGAGTCTTACGTTGCCATGGAAACGACATTATTGCTTGACAGGTCACAAAGATATATTACAAAAATGAGTACAAAGAGTTTCTAACATTTAACTTTACACTTCTATAACTAATATAACTAATACTTTCTAACTTTATATTTTAACTTTTAGGAGTTGTTTTAAACTTCATTTTTCACACCCAGCTGCCCCAGCCCCTGTCCTTAATTAGCCTCTCCACCTGCGGTATCTTTGTCCCTCTGAGAGAAACTCCCAAAAGCCAGAGGAATGCCACCAGAAACCCTCCTTCCCTGGAGCCTGGCCACCTCCCCCCATCTCAGACACCCAGCCATCAGTGCGTCTTAACAACTCAATGGGAAAAAATTCCACAAGTTAAAAGGAAACAAAAAAGAAAGAAAAGGAAATAAAACCCTAGGCCCAACAGGTTCCTAAATGTCACTGGTCTCCTTGGTTCCCTGGTGGCCCTACTGTGTCACCACGGCCCCTTGGTTCCATGAGTTTCTCTACAGTCAACAATGGTTTCTTTGTTCCAATGAGGGCCCAGTATGTCACAATGGACCCTGGCTTCCATGAAGTTCTTCAGTGTCAGAATAGCCCCTTGGATCCATGAGGTTCTGTAGTGTCACCATGGTCTCCTTGGATCTCATTGTCATAACAGACCATTGGTTGCATGTGGCCCAATGTGTCACAATGGCCCCTTGGTTCCATAGGTTTCATACTGTACCAATGGACTCCTTGGTTCTGTCAGTTACCCTACTTTTAGCAGTGGTTTCTTTGGTTCCAACAAGGCCTTGCTGTGCCTCCATCCACCCTTGGTTCCATGAGGATCTGGAGTATCACAATGGACCCTTGGGTCCAGGAGGTTCCATCCGGTCACAGTGGACTTTTCATTCCATGAGCTTTCATACTCTCAACAAGTTTCCTTGTTTCTGCAGTGTCACAATGGCCCCTTGGTTCCATGAGCTTCTGTAGTGTGACATGGTGGCCTCGATTCCATGAGGTTCTGCAGTGTCACAATAGAAACCCTTGTTCCATTAGGCCTCCAAGTTTCACAAAGTTTGATTCCATGAGGCACCACAATGTCACAATGGACCCTTGGATCTATGAGGTTCCAAAGCATCCCAATGGTCACCGTGGTTCCATGAGTTTCCTCAGTGTCACAATGGTCTCCATGGTTCCACTGGGCCCTGCTTTGTCACAATGGTCCCCTGGGTTCCAACGAGGCCCTGCTGTGCCACAAAGGACCCTTGGTTCCATGAGGTTCCGTGGTGTCACCATGTTCTTCTTGAATCTGCAGTGTAACAATGGACCATTGGCTCCACGTGGCCTCAGTGTCACAAATGTCTCCTTGATTCCATGATTGCCACAATGGGGACTTGTTTCTATGAGGTTCTGTGCTGTCACAATTGTCTCCTTGATTCCATGAGCCCCCGCTGTGTCACAATGGACCCTTGGTTACACAAGGCCTTGCAGTGTCTCAAGGGTCTCCTTGGTTCCATGACGGACACAACAGCCTTACACAAACACTGAGCAACACCTGCTTAACACACCTGGGAACAGCTGTCTGCATTCACAAGAGGAGTTAAAGGTGAGAATGGCACCAGCAGCTTTCATCTGCAACAGAGATCCAGGGAAAGGACAGAGAGAGAGAATTCAGCTGAAGGACTCAGAGAATTCTGCTTACAGAGATCATTTCTGGTCACACTGTCCCTTGTGGAAAGGTGACATCATTGAGGCAGCCTGAACTGAGCATGTGGTTCCTGAGTGAGGTTTGCTGTTTAGGAAACCTGCTCAGGCTTTTCTATTCTTTTCTCACTCACAGGAAAACTTCTCCTGGGCCTGTGTGCAGGCAGAGCCCTGAGGAGAGCAGGTGGGACATGGTGCCATGGGCTGGGACACCGAGCTGAGAGCTCAGGGGACAAGGTTCTGCTGCAGGGCACAGGGATGTCAGTGCCAGGTGGGCAATGTCAGACATGGTGAGGTTGAGGTGAGGAGCAGGTTTTCCAAACAAGGTCAGCCTGCAAGGGGCTCATTTTTCTTTGTGCCCAGACCTCCTAAGGAGACATTCAGCATCAAGATCACTTGGGAAATCACCTCTTCTGTGAACCGGATAATAAATAAATGCTTGATTAAAAAAAGAAAAAGTCATGAGGTGCACTTGGAAATCTTCCTCCTTAAGAGAACTCCAAACTGACTCCAAGCAGTTGCACAAGTCCTGGAGACGAAGACAAAACCTGGAGGACAAGAGGTTTCTGAGGGCTTTCTGTATTTTAATCAGCCCCACACTGGATTTGGGGCTGAATCCAGGATCCTCAGGCACTGAGAGAAAGTTGAGGAAGCTGCTCAAGGAGTCAGAAGCAAAACTCCAAGTCCCTTGGAGCATCCCTGGGCCCCACTGAGGACAGGGAGTGCCAAAGGCTCCCCAGGGACTGGTGAGAGCAGATCCTTGAGGGCAGGATTGCAGGGAGCCTATTACCAGGGTTGGCCTGAGATAAAAAGGAAGTCGGAGTATAGAGAGAACGCAGATCAAGCCAATATGGTTAACAGCTACGTTCTACTTTATTCAGCCAAGATGGCTACTTTTATACAGTTCTATATAGTTTACATCCACAGCAGCTCTTCATTGGTATACAACAGAGAAAAGAATGCAAACACTTATTGTTGACAAAACTTTTAAGGCAGCTACTGGTGTTCAGACTACTTACTATACGTGTTATCTATTAGAAACTTCTCTGTGCCTTGTTAACACCTTAAGGTGTAATCTCACTGCACTAGAGACTTGGCAGCTGAATTTCCACCTGCGCCACTGAGGCCTTACAGGCCTTCATCTGAGGCCCAGGCTAGGTGATTCACTCACAGTCCAAATATTCACTATCTTCAAAAACTCTGCTACAGGAGCCCAAGGCTGTGAGCAGGGAACTGCAATGCTGAGCAAGGCCTGGGCTGGCTGGAGGAAGCAGAAAGGCCAAGGGCTGAGGCCAGGCCTGGGACAGCAGGGCCTGTCCCTCCCGGGGGGCTCGGGGCTGTTTGTGGGGCAGTGGGATGGCAGGGGCAGCAAGGACAAATGTCATCAAGCTGTGTGACACTCCAGATCCTCATGGAACCAAGGGCCAGTGTGACATAGCAGGACCTCATGGAAACAAGAGGCCACTGTGAGCCTGCAGGGCTGTAACAGCCCAGAAAACTGAAATAATGGGGGTAACCAAAGGTTCTTTTACTCAAGCTTGGTGCACAAGAGAAACCCCAACCAGATATTCACAAGAGGTCAAAATGACACAAAATTTTACTTGCAAAATACAGACAATGAAGGAAACTTGGCAAAGGATTTAGTACAGCATCTAATTCAACATAAAACACTTATAGCAGTAACTTCATTAATTTATCCCATTTAACCTGGAAAGCATTAAACCATAAAGATCTTAAGTTACCCAAAAATTTTCCAGGTAAAGAGGATTAGAAGAAGAAGAAACAGAGGAAGACAGAAAGACAGTAGAGATAAAGAAAGACGTGCATATATCTATCAAGTGCTTGGGTTCCAGCATGGTTGAGACACAAACCCCAGGAGAATGAGGGGTCCAAACCATGGGCTGAGCTCTTGCTCTGTCTCTTTTAAGCCCCTGGGCCTTTGTGTGGCCACTGTGACACTGCAGAACCAAGGAGACCATTGCTGACAGAACAGAACCTCACAGAACCAAGGGGCCATGGTGACACTGTGGTGCCTCATGGAATCAAGGGGACCTTTGTGAAACTCAGGGGCCCCATGGAACCAAGGGAACATGGAACAGGCCTGGCTGGTTTGGCCTCCCAGGGGCTGCTGGACAGGTCTTGCTGACCCTGGCATGTCGAGGGCTGCTGCTCATCTGGCCCTGAAGCCCTGGAGCTCTGTGCTCTCCTTCCTGTTTGAAATAACCATCCTTCTCCAGGGGCCCATGGCCAAAATTGAGATTCCTCCCCTGAATTTCCTTATATGCAAAGATATTTTGATTGTAAGATGAAATCTGCCAGGAGGGACAGATCTGGCTGCCTTGGGCACCCAAGGGCCACCTCTCATCTGCCTTTGAAACACTGGGACCATATTCTTTTCTTTCCTACAGGAAAAAAAGCACCTTTCATGTGCAGGTGCCCATGGCCAAAGTTGGGAATCCACCTCCAGAATTCCCCATGTCCAAGGATTGCCCCAAAAAGGTGACAAAGAGACAAAAAGTGCCAGGGAAGACAAGCCTGACTGGCCTGGCCCATGGGTGGCCACCTGTCATCTTCTTCCAAAACACTTGGACTTTGTGCTTTTACTTCCTACAGATAAAACCATCCATCTCCACCAGGCACCCGTGGCTGAAACTGAGATTCTACCTCCAAAACTCTGTTCATCCAAGGATTGCTCCCAAGGGAAAGCTGCCAGGACAGACAGGTCTGGCTGCCCTTGGCCTCTTGGGGGCCGCCTCTCAGCTGCTTTTGAAACACTGGGGCTCAGTGCTTTCCTTCCAATGGAAAAGAATCGTCATTCTTGTCAAGGTGTCCATGGTCAAAATTGAGATTCCTCTTCTCAAATTCTGTATGTCCAAGGATTCCTCCCAGGCAAAAGCTGCCAGGACAATCAGGTCTGGCTGTCTTGGCTTCCCAGGACCCACCTCTCTCTTCTCTTCTGCCTTTGAAACACTTGGGGTCTTGCTTACCTTCGTGTTGCAAAGAACCATCCTACTTATCAATGCAGAAATGGCCAAATGTGGGATTCCACCTCCAAAATTCCCTATGCCCAAGAGTTGCTTTCAGACAAAAGCTACAAGGACAGAGAGGTCCGGCTGCCCTTGGCCTCTGGTGGCATTTCATCTGCCCCTGAAACATCAGCGTTCTGTGCTTTCCTCCCTATGGAAAAGAACTGTCCTTCTCCTCCAGGTGTTAATGTCCAAAATTGGTATTCTGCCTCTAAAATTCCTTATATCCAGGGATAGGTCCCAGACAGAATCTGCCAGCACCATCTCATCTGGCTGCCCTTGGCCTCTGGTGACTGCCCCTCATCTGCCCCTGTGACATGAGGGGTTGGTTGTTTCCTCCCTATGGAGACCATTGTGACTCTGTGGGAACTCATGGAACCAAAGGGGCCACGGTGACACTTCGGGGCCTTGTGGAACCCTGGAGACCATTCAAACCCTTCATGGCCACGTGTAACTAAGGGACCATTGTGACACCTCAGAGCCTGGTGGAACCAAGGGGCCATTGGGACACTGTGGAGCCCCATAGAACCAAGGGAACATGGAACAGGTCTGGCTGGTTTGGCCTCCCAGGGGCCACCTGACAGGTCCAGCTGACCTTGGAATATCAAGAGCTGCTTCTCATCTTCCCATGGAACACTGGGGCTCCATGCTTTCATTCCTATGGAAAAGAATTTACTCTCTTTTTAAATGTCCATGCCGAAATTGGTACTTCCCCCCAAAAAATTCGTACAGGCAAGGCTATCTCTCAGAAATAAACCTGCCAGCCATGGATGATCTTGGCCTCTGATGGCCCACTCTCATTTGCCCCTGAAACAATGGGGCTCTGTGCCTTCCATCCTATGGAATAGAATCAGCTGTCCTGTCCAGAGGCTGTGTCCAAAATTGGAATTTTGCATCCCAAATTCTGTATATCCAAGGATTGCTACAAGTCAAAATTAGCCAGGACAGACAGGTCAGGCAGGCCAGGGTAATGGAGATTTTCCTAGACTATGAGCACAATGTTTTCATTTGCCAAGACCTTGGAAAGTGTCCAGAGATTTCTGAAGGTGGGGTTGGGAGGCCTCAAGCACATGACCACTATATAGGGACAAAGGAGCTCAGTGCTCAGTGGAGTGAAGACTGAAAATGGTAGAGAAGAGCCCTGGGAGGGATTGAAGGGTGGTTTCAGAAATGGTGGATCCTTTTGGCATAGTAGAGAACAGCCAGAGAAAGAAAAAAATAAGGCAAAGGGCAGCTAGGGAAGGGCTAGATTGAACACCAGGAGAAAGGAATTGCCCTCCCAGGGCAGGGCTGTGGTGCAACACGTCCCACAGAAGGAGTCTGGAGCAGCCCAAGGCTCTGTGTGGGCAGGCAGAGGCAGGCAGGACGCAGAG
>JANPWX010015882.1:0-18698 GCA_024734555.1 Trochalopteron elliotii
CCCCAAGGATACAAAAACTCCCCTACCATATTTGGGGAGCAGCTTGCAAAGGATTTGGAGTCTTGGGAACCCCCACCAGGAGAAGGACAGCTGCTCCAGTACGTGGATGACCTCCTGATAGCCACACAGACCCAGGAGACATGTGTAGACTGGACAGTAAGCCTCCTAAACTTCTTGGGCCTGCAAGGGTATCGAGTATCCCAAAACAAAGCCCAGCTGGTGAGGCAAACAGTGATTTACATGGGTTACAAAGTGAGTGCTGGACAAAGGACTTTAGGGCAGGACCGCAAAGAGGCAATATGCCAGACCCCAAAGCCTCAAACAGTGAAAGAACTTAGAACCTTTTTGGGCATGACAGGGTGGTGTAGACTGTGGATCTATAATTATGGATTGCTTGTTAAACCTCTATATGCCTTGATCATGGATGGAATCAGAGAACTTCAGTGGACAAAGGAAGCCACTCGAGCCTTTGACCAGCTAAAGAAGGCACTCATGTCAGCTCCAGCCCTAGGACTTCCAGACGTGAGTAAACCATTCTTCTTGTTCTCTCACAAAAAGCAAGGGATTGCCTTGGGAATATTAGCACAGAACCTAGGCCCATATTGGAGGGCAGTGGCCTATCTTTCCAAACAACTGGATACGGCTGCTAAAGGATGGCCAGGATGCCTCAGAGCTGTTGCAGCAGTGACAGTGAATATCCAGGAAGCACGCAAATTCACCCTAGGCCAGAAGATGGCTGTGCTAGTGTCCCACACGGTGTCTGAAGTCCTTGAGGCAAAAGGGGGACACTGGCTTTCCCCACAGAGATTCCTGAAGTACCAGGCTATACTGGTAGAACAAGATGATGTTGAGATTGTGGTAACTAACATTGTGAACCCAGCTTCCTTCCTCAACGGGAGTATGGGAGAACCAGTGATCCATGATTGCCTGGAGACCATCAAAGCCACCTACTCCAGCTGCCCGGATCTGAAGGATACTCCGATTGAGGATGCTGAGACCTGGTTTACTGACAGAAGCAGCTACGTTGTCAGTGGAAAGCGGCATGCTGGGTATGCAGTTACCACCAGCAGGGAGGTAATAGAGTCTGGACCATTGCCCACCAACACCTCTGCACAGAAGGCTGAAATAATCGCTTTGATCCGAGCCTTAGAGCTGGCAAAAGGGAAAGAAATTAACATCTATACAGACTCAAGGTATGCATTTGGGGTAGTCCATGCACAGGGAGCCATTTGGAAGGAGAGAGGACTATTAAACTCACAAGGGAAAAGCATTAAACATTCACAAGAAATCCTGAAGCTGCTAGATGCCGTGCAGCTACCTGAGAGGATAGCTGTCATGCACATCAAAGCACATCAAAAGGTGAGCTCTGAATTGGAAGAGAGGAATATGCTGGCGGACAGAGAGGCAAAAGACGCAGCCAAAGGTGAGGTACCCAATGAGACAGTTGAGGCAGCACTGATTCCAGATGGAAAAATTTCAATTGAAGGTAAGCCAGTATACAAGAAGAAGGATAAGAAACTTATTAAAGCAGAGAAAGCAAATTATAATCAAGAAGGGTGGGCCGTGACAGAGGAAGGGAAGCTTATAGTACCCTCCTATTTGTTATGGTCATTAGTGCAAAGGGAACATGAGAAAACACATTGGGGAATAGACGCCCTGTATAGCTATTTGAGGAAAAGAATTATGGCCAGGAAGTTACAAGGTACAGTGATACACGTAACCCGTCAGTGTGGTCTTTGCCTCCGAACTAATCCCAAGAATACCCAAAGCCTAAAATGGGACAAATTGGGAAAGGCTGTAGACCTGAGCAACAATGGCAAATTGATTTTACAGAACTGCCCAAGAAGGGAGGATATCGTTCCCTATTGGTGTTAACTGATACCTTTTCAGGATGGCCAGAAGCCTTTCCTGCCAGGACAGCTAAGGCCCGAGAGGTAACCAAAGCACTGTTGCAAGAAATAATACCAAGGTTTGGAGTTCCAGCCACCATATCCTCAGATAGAGGGCCACACTTTATTTCAAAAATTGTACAGCAAATAAGTAAACACCTGGGAATAGACTGGGAATTGCATACCCCATACCACCCTCAATCTAGTGGCCAAGTGGAAAAAATGAACCACTTGATTAAACAACAAATTGTGAAACTGGGGCAAGAAGTAAATTTGCCCTAGCCCCAGGCTCTCCCATTGGCATTATTGCGAATTCAGACAAAACCAAGGACAAAAGAGAAACTAAGCCCTTTTGAAATATTGTATAGAAGGCCGTATGCAGTTCAAGAAGGGACAACACCCATGCAAGTAGGGGAAGAAACCCTACATAGGTATATGGTGGCCCTAAATAGACAACTTAGAGAAATTGAGAAATATGTGGCTGGAGCTCAAAACAGGGAATTAGATGGGCCAGTACATGATATACAACCTGGGGATTATGTATATGTTAAGTCTTTTGCAGAAAAGACCTTGGAACCACAGTGGGAAGGACCATTCCAGGTGCTTCTTACTACCTTCACTGCAATCAAAATCAAAGAACAGAAGGCCTGGATCCATCACTCCCGAGTGAAGAAAGCCCCAGAAGGAATCTGGAAGATCACACCAGGCGATAACGAACTGAAGCTGAAGCTCACTCAGAACCACGAATAGATGGACTAATAGTTATTATGGACATTATGTGGAAAGTTGTAATTATTGCAGTAATTACCTTAACCATAACAAGAGTCAACGCAATACCACATAGGTACAATGTGACCGAGATAAACAGGTGTCAAGGAAGAGCTTATGATGCTTACTCTCGTAAGGCTTTAAATAAGATGCTAAGAGTCACGAATGCAAGCTTATGGGAAGGAAGAAATGTTTAGGGATGTAAGTATGCATTCGTACAAGATGGGTTCCACAAGGCTTACCACCCACCCATGAGACCCATCTGGATTAGTCCTGAATGCTGTGACAAATGCTTGAGTAAATGTCCTCAGTTTAGACTCAAAATAGAGGGGTGTGCAATAAGAAGGTATAACATTGACTTTAACATCACTCAAGTATGTACTGAGCTCCATAAGGACCAGACCAATATTTCTCCACCAGTGCCAAGGAAGGCTGTGATCACCCAGGTGCCAGCTATCCCAGAAGTAGAGGAACAAATAACTCCTGTGATTACCAAAATTGGGCCATATGCTATTAAAAAGACAAGAGTTCAGAAGCTGATAATTAACCCAAAGTGGTCTTTAAAACGAGTAGAAATAGGAGTGCAAGTAAATGCTTCTCATGTTCGACCAGCATGTGCTCCATGTCTCAAGAACCCCTTTATGGACTGGACCACTTGGCTCCAAAGAAGTATGCCTCCTAATTTTAGAAGTAAGAGAGATCTCACTGGGGAGCTAGGAACAGGATTGGGAGTACTAAATACCATAGATTCAGAAGTACTGATGAATAAATTAGCCTCAGTAGGGAATGATTTAGTCCAACTACAGCAACCTTTGCAGTCCTCTCTACTCGCACTGGGTAACAATCATTGGAAATTGACCCAAATGCTACCAGAATGGGAAAACACAGAAGAGAGAGATCACGAGGTAGTAATTAATGCACTAGGTGCAGCTAGTGAAAACATTTTGCTGGCTCTAGGGTGTACTCAGGCACAACTGTGGATGCAATCAGTGGCTGCTGCAGTTATCAGAGAAGGCGGAGAGGAAACATTCCCTGCTGAAATTCACAAAATTGTTTGGGACAATGCCTCTGATATGGAGAAGGAGCTTCAGTCTTGGTGGGTGCTGGTCAATTTCACCTATAACCCTGTGACTAATATAGTGACAGCCTTTGTTTTAACTATACACCATGCCTCAGTGGACCTAATACATCCAATAGTCCCCTTAGGATTAAACCATGAAGGAACTGTATTGTACCCTTCTGAACACAGGATGTGAGCATGAGAAATTAAAGGAAAATGGCAAACCGTTAATCTAGAGCCCTGTACTGCAAAGAGACAGCTAGGGTACATATGTGAAGAGACATTAGAAGGTGACAACGACACTTGTTTAGATACAGACCAAAATATTTGTCACTTTGAAACTCATCCAGGCAAACAGAAAACTTCACTGGTGTATACAGGACAAGGTTGTGTCTGTCTAAGGACAGCATGCCCCATCATAAGAATAGACAACCAAATTGTAAATGAGACCAAATTCAATTTGTGTGTTTGCAATTTTGTTAGAATTAAGGGATGTGATTTTTCCTATTGGGCACCTGTAATATCACATCAATATATAAAGGCTAACCTAACCACTGTGCAGAAGATACTGCCTGTGCCCATAGGAATGAATTTGACCTTAGTCACTCAATTGATGAAACATCCTGAATTGAGAGAAATCTTAAAGGGAATTAGAGAAGAAGGGAAAAAGACATTAATTACAACACACCATGACACAGAAACCATCAAAAGAGTTTTTAAAAGGCTTGAGGAACATTTGTCTCATCATTGGTGGGATGTGCTTTTTGGATGGTCTCCGACAGCAACCGGTATACTAAATGCCTTAATCCACCCTATAGTTGTGTTGCTTATTTTGGTTAGTATAAGTTTAGTTTTATCTGTTGTGATACTTGTTTGGAATTGGAGGATGCTACGACGAGTAGCAGCCTTAACTTCACTATCAAAGGCGTATGGCTTGGTCTTGAGAGACACTAGCTGTATGGCTTGGATAGATGAAGAAAACTCTATGTATTGAGTAAAGGAATTTACTCACTTTAAAGAAGAAGTGGGGAATGAGACATTAATTTTTAAGAATTAAAGGCTTTAGTTAAACTAGATATTGCTGACGTAAGATAGACAAACTTCCCTCTACTAACAGTAGCCGGATTTAAGGAACCAATAAATCATGAGGCCTGTTTATGTATTCTGACTAATCAATAGACTCCAAGAATACAATACAATCATAAATCAGACAGCCCTGGAAAAACAGGATTCCGTTGTCACTTAACAATAAAAGGTTAAAAAGTCAAAGCGAGGAAGACCCATTTACTTCATCATTTTGAGACCCCGCCCCATAAAAAGGACCACCGACCCATTTCAAAGAACAAACTATGCATGCTTAATGGCTTTTTGGCTAATTACCATACGAAGCGGGGAATGGGATGTACCAGAGCTGTGAATATGTACTTGTGTTTTGGGTATTCAATACTCCTGTACATAAAAAGACCCTGTGATCATCTGTAAATTGCGAGTGTGTATTTGGGAGCTATCCTGCACGCTGCCCAGCGTCGTAATAAACATACACTTTCTAACTTTAAACTGTTAGAGAGTCTTTGTCCATCATAGTTAAATATTGGTATTAAATTAATATCCATATTTTTAATAAATCACAAGAATGGACTCCTCTGGTAAACTCAAACTGGTGGAACGACCTTTGATCATTCAATGAAGGGTGGTGGAAGAAAGCAGTCTTTATTGCTGTCTGCTTATTTGCTAGCTTTTTGTTTCTACCCTGTCTACTCCCCTGTATAATCAGAACGGCGACTACCACAGTGCAAGCTAGCATTCAGATCCCTGAAGAGACCAATAAAAAGCAAGCCAAAATTATGTTAATAAAAACTCAAAATCAGGACCAGGAACACAAAACTGCCAGGGAAATATATAACCAATACCTAAAATTAAAAAAATATACTCTCAAGTGCCAAAAATTTGAAAGTTGATGCGGGCTAAAGCCTGATCAAAATATAAGAGGGGGAATGTTGTAAGAAACAAAATAACAATTTCTGAGTTCAGTTTTGCTTTGCCTATAGTAAGGCTTTTCTCTGTCATTTAGCTCAAACTGATTGTTATGGTAATTAGAAATACCTTCCCTAAATGTTTTGTCTGTCAAATGTTAATTACCTGAAACCCCTTTCTTTGTAACTGTCCTCACTGCCACTCCTGCCATAGCAACCACCACTCCTGCCCTAGCTACCACCAAGGCAGCCGATGGCACTGTCCGACATGCAAATAAAAAAACCTCGGGTGCTCATGGGACACAATTTGAACTTAAAACCCCTAAAAAATGATGAGCCAACACAAACCAAAAACTAAAAATAACCACTCTAAGTCAGCAGAACCATGAAGAACTGTTGCTCTCAGTTTTCTTGCTTGCAAGTGTTTGAAATCTTGCAGTGCAGATTCTCACGCAGCTTCAAGAAAACAATGTATATTTTTAGCAATTATCTATTGTTTACATATTTCTGCTCTGGGAGGAGGAATGTGATTGATGGTGATGTTCACCATCCAGGTCGAAGAGGTGGCAACCTGTGTAACCAATCTCTTGACCTCTGTACAAATGTATATAAGTATTGGAGTCAGATAATTAAAATAGAGGAGCTTTCCCTTGACCTGCTGTGTCTGCCTCGTCCTTCGTGTGCCTGAAACTGTGGCAAAGAACCTCACACCAATCAGACCTGAGTTCCATCTTGTCACCGTAACTTCAAAAGTATCCCATACACAGGACTCTCCTGGATTTTCCAACGAGCCAGTGGATTTCCAGGGACTCCTGCGAGAAGGAAGCCCCAGCTCGGCCATGTGGAAGAGCTGAACGTCTCCTCCCCTGCGTTGTCCATCGGGAGCAGTGGCAGTGTGCGCAGCCCCTTGAGCCCCCCACCTAGAGCTGATCTTAATAAAGGCATTAAAAAGGAGCGAGTCTCCTTGCCCATTCATTTCAGTAGGGAAGGGCAAATCCTGCAAGGCTGGATGGTGTTTCTTATCATGCTAATTGCCCACCCTTACACAACTCAGTTGTAAAACTTCCCCTCCCGCAGAAGGTCTGATGGGGCATTACTGGCTCAACTGTGCTGACATGAGGCAGCTGAGAAGGGATCATAAACCATCAAAGACCTCCAAAGTGCCCCCCAGACCCATTCTTGAGGCCTTCCACCAGACGACTACATGTAATCCAAATATGTTGCAACAGATCCAGAGTCTGTTGCAAGAGACAGTATGTCCTTGGGTGACTATGATACCTGTATCCCCACATCGTCTGTCCTGTGTTCTGTACCTTTAAGACTGGTTCTGAGAGTGAGCAGGGAAAGAAGAAGCGCGCAGTTTGTTTTGAGAAACAAACTCACTCCTCTGAATCTGCTCTCGTCCTTGGGACTGTGTGTGTTTTTTTTCCTCTCCTTCGTCGGATGCACGGAGGGCAGCCAGAGAGGTTTTTTTTTTTTTTTTTCCCCTTTGTTAGTCTAGCTAGCTGAGGCAAAGAAGCTTTCCTGGACTGTTTTTTTTTTATTATTTTATTTTTCTTTGGGACTGTTTAAATCTGCTCTGGACTGAAAAACCCAGAGGAGCACCGGGATCTTGCACCCGTGGCCCACCGGGCCAGGACTTGGCATCTTCCAGCACTGAAGGGACTGATAAACAGACTCCTGGCACGGACTCTCAGTTTTGCCATCTCTCTTCGGAGCAGCGAGAGGTTTTATTGTTTCATATTATTATTATTGTTATTATTATTATTCATTCTTTATGCTTGTGGGCATTTTGTTTGTTAAATAAATAAGGCTTTTTCCACTCTTCTCTGAGGGAGTTATTTCCCCGGACCGGCTGGGGGGAGGGGCTGTTTGGATTTGCTTTTCAGAGGAACCCCATTCGGAGATTTCCTCCCAAATTTGCCCTAAACCAGGACACAGTATAAAACTTCCCCCACAGACAGGGGAGGTACCTAGGTGTTCCCACCTATCCTGGGCATATTTTAACCCAACAGACTTTGTGTTTCATGGGCTTTTACCCCCACCCCCGATGGATCAAGGTAGACTGAAACCATCACTTCGACCAATAGACATCTAAGCGGCAAGTATCAATCCTTGTCACAGATCCATGGGTGGTGATAATGTATCTTTCTACTCTTATCCTTTATTTTTCTTTCTTTTCCTTATGCATTTTCTTAAGTAATATTTTTATGCTTTCATATTTCTATATTACTATAGATATTACTAATCAAAACGGCTCTGTAATAGATGTAATTATAAATTCGTGCAATTAAAACATAGAAGGAAGTTATAGTAGATGATAGAATGTATATTTTCTATAACCCTGTGAGTATAAAAAGTAACCTTAATTCCCGGACTGGGATGGGCGTTCACCAAATACCGGGACACGCTTTGTATACAAACTAACATCTCGATTTACACCAGAAAGGAGGGTGGATTGCCAGGATGTAGCTCCTTGAGCTAATCAGATCTTGGGCACCCGGACCATCAACCCACCATCAACCCACCATCAACCCACCATCAACACATCGATACCCATTTCGAGGGTGGACCCTGAATTTGACGACATCATCATCCCAAAAGAAGAGTCCCGGAAAATCCTTTCAGACGCGGCCCAGCACCAGGAAATCTGTTCAGGGTTCATCATCAAGTGAAAGACTGGGCTTGAATTTGAAAAACACAATACCTCTGCTGCCGGGAGGCACAAAATGCAGTATAAGAACCCGGACTCAACCACCAGCAAATGGTGGAACAGTGCGAGATAGCAACCTTGCTGTCAGTCGGCTGTTTCACCCAACATTCGAATGTTGTTCCCTGTGGCTGTCCCAGATAGATTTAAAATGGAAAAATAAAATTTATTCTTTCTATCCGATGGGCTAGTTGATCATTTATAACAGATTGGTGCCGTGACTCGGATACAATCGAAGTGCTGTGGGAACCCCTTTGTGCGGGAGGCGCCCCACTGATTTTTCAGTGGCCTGACAGAGTGGGAAACCCCATAGCACCGATTGTATTCCGACCAAATTTAGGGAAGCCACAGAATAAAGGGAAAGGCCTTAGGACCCAGGAAAGTAGAACTCAGGGAAGGCCCGGAGAGGTCTTCGGAACTGCGGCAAATTTCCACTCATAAAACTCTACGTGCACGAAGAATCCACGCAAGAAAAGGAGCTGTAAGTATTGCTGGTTGAGTGCGGGTAATTGGGCCAGTGAGACGTGATTCTATCACGAAACAAGTGTGGACCTGAAGGTCGTGGTTCCAAACTCCCGCGAGGGACTTGGCCGGCCGACGGGGAAGCGCATCGGGATAAAACTCATTTTGCTCGTCAAGCCAAAACCGGGGGAGGTTTTGGGGACCGATCACAGGAAGCTAAAAAGGGAAGGTAACGTTCCTTGGGAGTTCGGGAAATTGGTAAACCTTTTTAGCTAGGGCTGGGTATAAGCCCACGGAAAATCCAAGAGAGGAAGTCTATAACCGGACGAAAAGGCCCCCGGCTCAGCTCGCTGGACGGGTAAGTAGTACGGGGGAAAAGGACCCTAACTCACTTGGTGGAGGGGTTAAGGGAAAACCCCTAGGTTTCAGTAACAGGAACCATTCACAGAAAGCTTAAGAGGTAAGTATGGGGCAGAGAAAGAGCAGACCCCGCAAAGAAAAACAGGAGAAGCACACTTTAGGGGAAGGGAGTAAGGCACTCGAGATTCCCCTGGAAAGCCCATTGGGGTGGATGCTGGAAAACTGGGAAGAATGCCCAAAAAGAAAGGGAAAATCTAAGGAAAAAATGATACACTATTGCATGGAAGTTTGGGAGGGAAAGAGATAAGGAGTCATGTGATTTGGCCTGTGTTCGGCACTTTCGAGAGAAAAAAAAAAAAAAAAAAAATGGACCTGCAGAGCCTTAAGTGAGTATGTGAGTAGTAAGAAACCGCAGGACCATGAGGAGAAAGAGTATACAAGATTCTGGAAAAAACCTAGGACTGGGTGGTTCACAATAAAAACTAAAAGGGAACGAAGGCTCGGAGGGAGGAGTGGGACCCACTTGATAATCTCCCTCCCCCATACCTAGTACCTGTGCCACCGCGCATGCAGGCTCAGGCTTCCCCATCCACACTCCTAGTGTGAAAAATGAAGTTTAAAACAACTCCTAAAAGTTAAAATATAAAGTTAGAAAGTATTAGTTATATTAGTTATAGAAATGTAAATTTAAATGTTAGAAACTCTTTGTACTCATTTTTGTAATATATCTTCTTGACCTGTCAAGCAAGAATGTCGTTTCCATGGCAACGTAAGACTCCTACACCTCTCTACTCCGCCTGGCTATCTCACCCCCCCCGCCCCCGTCTCCTACTCTAACACCCCTTATGGTAATTAAAGATCCCAGGATGCAACACCTCAGGAAAATCGGGACAACTTCCAAGAACAAACAGTAATTAAGACTCTTTAACAACAACTTAAAACAAAAAGAATAATAAAAATAAAGACTGAAGAGTACAGGCCAATTGATGCCAGTACCTTTTGATCTCGCCGTGACCAGAAGAGCAATCTGAACATCCGACTCATCAGTGGAAATCACATTGGACTGGAATTGTCGGAGCATGCTCCCGTGAGGGGGGAGGCTAATTCCCCACTCGGCTGTGTGCAGCAGCAGAGTGTCCAGCCCCCCCCTCCTTCTCAGCACTGCGGTGGAGGCCACCCCACCCCCCCTGAGGCGCCTGCTTCTAAAAGAGCTATACTTTAATAAAGGCATTTAAAGGAGGAAACATCGTCTCCTGCCCAATTTTTCTCACTAGGACACAACGAAACAACGCAGAGGAGGCAGTCCATCCCTCCCAATGGAAGCTCAAAACCCCAGAGGGAGCTACTATTGCGGAAGGGGACACTTCAAAGGGGACTGCAGTGAGGGGATGGAAAGTCAAAGGGGGTTTCAAGAGGACTGAGGGTGTCGGGGGCCTTTTTGGTAGGAAAGTCCATAACATCTAAAAAGTCCTTGATAAAATTTATAACCTCAAAAAAGTACTAAAGAATATGTTATCTTGTTAAAACAAAAGAGTGTTAATCTGTTTCTGTTATCTTTGTGTGAGCAAAATGTGTGTGTTTGTTGTGGACCTTACTTGTATTTTTAGAAAAAGAGGGTTTTTTTGTGCAACTAGGGCTATAAAAAGCGTAGCAAGTAAAAAAAGAAATTTTAGAAAAAAAAAATGAGTTAAAAAGAGAGGAGAAAGAAGCTAGGCACAGCCACCCCCGTGGCTACTGTCAGCAGCCTCACCAGTGCCTGTCCTAGCGTCTGTCGTGCCCACCCCCCCTCCTTTTCCTGTTTTAGTTCAGACTCCCGAGGCTCCCACCTGTATCTTGCTGCAGCAACCCTTTTCTCTCTCGGCTCGGTCCCTGTTCCAACCCTAGCGCAGCTAGGAGTTCTATCTCGCCTAATCTTGGTTGCTCTGCCTGCGGCATCAGTGCAAGGTTTTCCCCTCGAGTTGTTTTTTCCTGTTCTCCTCTTTCTCGGTGCAGTTTCCGCCCCCCCTTCTCTCTCTCTCTCTCTCCCCCCCCTTCCCTTGTGCTCCCATTCGGCCCAGCCCCGCCCCAGCCCCAGCGCAGGCGGGGCTGTGTCTCCCTTGGTCCCAGCTGCTCTACCGGCAGCGTTCGTGCTGGGTTTGCTCACCCAGCCTTGCTAATTTCTGTCGTGAGGGACGCCGCGGCTGCCTTGCAAACCTAAGAATTCTGTCTGTCTCAAAATGCAAGGTCCATAGTAGAGCTGCCAGATGCCCCACAGGTCACCTAGCTCTCGCCAGGAGACCCCTGTCCACACCCTAGAGGCAGTCCCAAGCCCCTTTTTGCATCTCATGTTTCTAAAAGACTTAGCTTAGGGGTCCCGATTTTCCCCTCCCTGCCTTTGAAAAATTAATCCATAAAACAAAGTCTGCTCTGATACCTGTAATAAATAATCCTTTTTGATACAAGAAGGCTAGCTAGGACCCAAGAAATGTCTAAATTTACAATTATACCCCAAAAACAACAAAGATTTGATTTTCTTAAAAATATTCTAAAATTTGGAAAGCATGCATCGAACCCAATAGGATGTAAATGTAAGTAAAATGTCTCAAGATTAAAAATGTCTTGCAAAGAGAAAATGTTAGAATGTTCCTCTAGGTAGTTTAAAGTACTTGTTTATTAAAAATAGTACATGTTTTAAAGAAAGTTTTGGAAGAGATAGAGAAAAATGGTTTGTAGATGGATCATCAAGGGTGGTGAAAAGGAAGAGAAAATCAGGGTATGCTATCATAAATGGAAACTCAAGCAAATTTTAGAGGCTGTCAGGGAGCCAAAAGAAATCTCAATTGTTCAAATAAAAGAACAGCAAGTAAGTATGCAGTTTCAGACCAGAAGTAACAACCTGGCAGACAGAGAGGCCAAAGTACCCTTGAAGTGAGGGAGGGAGAAGTCCAGGAATTTCCCCCAAAATCCTTCCAAAAGGGAAATAGAAGGTTTTGAGAAAATAGGCGGGAGATTAGAGGAGAGAGGGTGGAAATTACCTGATGGGTGAGAATTATTGCAAAAGGATTATGCCCAAGAAGTGTTAAAAGGACTGTATCAGCAAACTCACTGGCCCTAGCTAAACAACTTTAAAAGAAATGCTTTGGAGGAATATATGAATTGGTAAACCAAGAAGTGCGGGGGTGTATGATATGCCAACGGGTGAATCAGGCCAAATCAAAAACAAACGGCTTTAGGAAGATGCCCTGTCGCCTACCAGCCCTTTGAGAGAATCCATGTGGACTTTTACTGATCTACCAAAGGTAGGAAGATAGAAATTTTAACTAGTAATAGTTAATAAATTAACACACTGAGTTGAAGCCTTCCCTCAAGCCAGGGCTATGGTTCAAACAGTGTCAAAGGTATTACTAGAAGAAATTATTCCACGATATGGAATAGTGAATCACATAGATTCAGATCAAGGTACACATTTTATCTCCAAAATTATTAAACAAATATCAGAGGCCTTAGCAATCCGATGGCAATATCACACCCCATGGCACCCCCAGAGCTCGGGACAAGTAGAAAGAATGAACCAAGCTCTGAAGGCACAGCTAGCAAAATTAATGTTAGAAACAAAGATGTCTTGGGTACAGTGTCTGAACATTAGAACCATGCCTCACTCAGAAACCAGACTGACACCATTCGAAATGTTGTACGAAATGCCTTGCCAGCATGGAATGCCCGTCGGACATCCACAAATAAAAGATAATCAAATTCAACGGTATCTAATAACTATTAGCAAAAGTTTACAGGAACTACGGAAAAGAGGACTGACTCCTTAGAGCGCCCCCTTGAGATTCGCCATCCACAAGCCACAACCTGGGCAGAAGGTGTTAATCAAAACCTGGAGGGAGGTCCCTCTTGGGAAGGTCCCTTTGTTGTTCTTCTCACCACAGATACAGCCATCAGAACTGCAGAAAAAAGCTAGACCCACGCGTCATGAGTAAAGAAAGTCAAGCCTCCAGACACTGCTTTGGAGTGGAAGGTGTCTTCATCTCCCAAAAACTTGAAGATCAGGCAGCAGCAGCACCATAAATGACTGAAGGGGATCAGATAAGTTGTCCTAAACCAAAATGTGAATGCTTTCCCTTTGTACATTTTAAGTGTGTTTTACTGTAAACATATTTGAGTGACTCACAGTTGGGGAGGAAATCGACCAAAGGGTCTGTGCACTAAGTGTTTTGAGGAGGAACAAAGAGAGACAATTAGCCTGCTAGCATTTGCAACCTGCACCAAAATTCTAGAATTCGGTTCCCCAGACTAGTATTTAATACTCAGAAAGGGGACAAAAGGGAAATTGGATGCCAAGGCAGAGGTTCTGGAAAATGAGTGCAGAAGGACCACAAAGGTACCTTGCCAGTCAGATACGGTCAAACTGTCCAAGCGAAGTGTTTACAAACAGAGGTTTGCAGCTCAGACTACTAGAGCCCCTGAAGTATACACCTGCTGCCGAGAAGATGGTTTACCCCGCCGTGGGTGGCACCCCCACGGGCGAAGGGCAAGGCAGAGGGGTATTCCTGTGGGGAATCATAATCCCAGTAGTCTTGAGCCAAGCCACATGCCAGGCAGACGGGTTGAACCCCGGGAACCTGCAGAGGCAGAAACCCCTTACTGAATGTGAACAGTGCCTGAAGGTGGCATTTAAAAAACAAGCAACCTTAAAGACCGTAGAATACTGTGCTCAATTCGACTGCCAAGAGGGAAAACCAAAAGAATGTTGTTCTTTTAATAGCACTCAATTCAAAGTTTGTGAATTGGAAAGGGGGGTAGTGTGTCACAACCCGACAGTAGACCCTAGAGAAAGCCTGTCCAAAAACACAGATAAAAACTCCTCCAGTCACTTTTTGCACAAACGTGAAATAAGGGAAATACCACCAATCTCAGTGTGTGACCAATACAACTGGACAGTCTAGATAGGAGGGAAAAAGAAATCCGCTTTTTTGGCATACTATCAAGTCCATAAGCTGTGTTATGATAAAAGTAAATTGGAAATCTGTACTATGGGAGGAAAATGTATTAAATGGGAAAGAATCTGAATCACGAAGCAAAATCTTTTATAGGCAATGAACCCATAGTACTAGACCTCCTCAAAAATTATGACAAAAGAATCTGTTTGCAAAAACCTTTTGTTTCTCAAAGAATGAGGAAGGGCTAACCCAAAAAGTAAGGTACAAATGCTGACCTAGGAGCTGAAGAGTCAAGAAGCAGAGGCAAGGAAAAGAAAAATGGAGCAAGAAAGGTTGATAAGACTGCAGGCAGTGGTAGAAATTGTCTCAAATCATACTTCAGAGGCCCTGGAATTGTTAGCCAAACAGCACTCCCAAATGAGAGCCTTTGTATATCAAAACAGATTGGCTTTGAACTATTTGCTAGCTGAAGAAGGAGGGGTCTGTGGGAAATTCAATGAATCAGAATGTTGCATAGAAATTGATGACTATGGAGAAACTATCAGAGGATTGGCAGCCGAGATAAAAAAAGTAGCCCACGTACCAGTTCAAAAATAGAACTCAATTCTCCAGGCCTCATAATGGGATCAGCTGTTTGGACAAGGGGCCTAGTGGAAGAAAGTTGTATTTTTCATTTTATGTTCTGTGGCAAGAATGATGTTCCTACCTTGTTTAATTCCATGTTTAATAAGATTGATTCATTCAGTCGTTCAAGGGATGCAGAGAGCAGCTATGCCAAATGACCCAGAACTAGCTAGAGGAAAAGCTGGCCAAGTTTCCAAGATCATGAAATTGGAGGAGAAAAGTTGGGCTGCTGAAGCATTTGAAAAATTTGAGGAAAAATCAAAAGAGAAAAATATTGCATACCAGAAGTATTGATAAAAAAATACAAGAAACTTCTGATGAATTTGATGAGGATTGGTATTAGAATAAAGTTTATTGGTGGTGGAAAAGGGGAAAATAAAATTAAATATAAGCACGAATTTAATAGATTAATAAAAAAAAAAGGTGGGGGATTGTAATAGATGTAATTATAAATTTGTGCAATTAAAACATAGAAAGAAGTTATAGTAGATGATAGAATGTATATTTTCTATAACCCTGTGAGTATAAAAAGTAACCTTAATTCCCGAACTGGGATGGGCGTTCACCAAATACCGGGACATGCTTTGTATACAAACTAACATCTCGATTTACACCAGAAAGGAGGGTGGCTTGCCAGGATGTAGCTCCTTGAGCTAATCAGATCTTGGGCACCCGGACCATCAACCCACCATCAACCCACCATCAACCCACCATCAACACATCGATACCCATTTCGAGGGTGGACCCTGAATTTGACGACATCATCATCCCAAAGGAAGAGTCCCGGAAAATCCTTTCAGACGCGGCCCAGCACCAGGAAATCTGTTCAGGGTTCATCATCAAGTGAAAGACTGGGCTTGAATTTGAAAAACACAATACCTCTGCTGCCAGGAGGCACAAAATGCAGTATAAGAACCCGGACTCAACCACCAGCAAATGGTGGAACAGTGCGAGATAGCAACCTTGCTGTCAGTCGGCTGTTTCACCCAACATTCGAATGTTGTTCCCTGTGGCTGTCCCAGATAGATTTAAAATGGAAAAATAAAATTTATTCTTTCTATCCGATTGGCTAGTTGATCATTTATAACAGCTCCATACCTGCTTTCCATTGTGTCCTGGTTTAGGGCAAATTTGGGAGAGAACCCCTGAATGGGGACCCTCTGGGAAGCAAAAGCAAACTGCGCCTCCCCCCAACAGGTCCGGGAAAAAGAACTTCCTAAGAGAAAAGTGGAAAAACCTATTTATTTAACAAAGTGCCCACAAGCATAAAGAATGCATAATATGAAGCATTAAAACCTTTTGTTCTGAAGTGAGATGGTAAATTCAGATCTTGCCGTGGGTAGCTCAGCTTGCTCAGTCTCTTATCAATCCTTCCGGAGGTCCAGGCCCCAGTGGCCCGCAGATGTGAGCTCCCGGTGCTCCTCTGGGTTTTTCAGTTCGGAGCAGGTTTAAACAGTCCTGAGAAAAAAAAACAGTCCAGAGAGCTTCTCTGCCTCTGCTAGCTAAAACTAAGAGCAGGTCTCCATGCCGCTGCTTGTCCATGCCTCAGACGAGCACAGTCCAGGAACAGGAATGTAGAAGATTGAATGCTGTTTTCAAAACAAACTCCATGCGTCTTCTTTCTCCCCCTTCGCTCTCGGAACTAGTCTCACAGCAGTGATTCTCTCTCTCCAGGATCCTGCTTCATGAGTCTGTGCTTCATGCTCCTCAAGGTTGCTCCTCCATGATGATCCTCCCCTTACCAGCTAACCCCCTCTTTTATCTCACTCACCTTTCTTGGATATAGCTGCTATTCATCAGGGGTAAGGCTATATTGGTTAATTAACACAGCTGTTACTTATCAGGGGTTACTTAGTCTTAAAGGTACAGAACTTAACATACAGCATAAACAGAACAGAAAATTGGGGATACAAGCATCAAAAAGTCACCCCAGGACACATTGCAACCAAATTGTTCTAAAATAAACCCTATATATATATATAGACAAACATAGATCTGTGGGAACTGACAGTGGTCAGAACATGGATTCTTAGGCTCCAGGCAGTGGCTTGAAGCCTGTGGGAAAGCCAAGTACAGAACTCTCTCAGTCTGGCCTGGGAAATCATAAAGAGGAACCCAAAACAATCCTTGTAGATACCATCCTCCTGACACCTGGTGGTTTTCTAACTTGTTTACTTGTAAGAAGACGGTCAAGAGGTGTTGCTCTAAATGAACAATCATATTGATTGCACCAAAACACTGTATAAAAGAGTCTGTCTCTCAATAAACGGATGCTATAATGCCCTCCGAAGAAATCAGAGTTCTACGTGTCGTTACATGAGCCTTACTGAATCGTACCGATACCTGGTGACCCTGATGTTCGTTCACTGCAGTCAAGAGCTGAAGGAGTCTACCCCCTCCTTCCCTTGAGAGGTAAGGGGCATAGCCCCCAGGTCTTCCTGGAGAAGGCTGGATGTTTTTGATCACGAGGAAGAAGGACACGGCCTGTGAGCTGGTCTAGGATGGTACCTGACAAACCTAGAGTCTGGACGCTGGGACAGACCACTGTGTTATCGCTAAAAGCGGTTCTGTGGGCCATCAGGAAGGGTTCCTGAACTGAGGAACCTGCCCTCTGGAGAGGACTGATTGTGCTTTCTATGAAGGTTTTCCTTCACTGACCGATTTACAGCTCGGGTTGCCTCGGCTCCTCCTCTTTTCCCTGCATCACAAATGGCTGCAGAAGGATCCTCGTTTCATCAAAGACCACAGATTATGTGTACCCTAAGCCTGCCCGGAGCCAGCCCACCTCAGATCCAGCTCTGCGGTCTTATTGATTCCGGGACTGAATTTTCAGTTGTATCCTTTTCTGCGTGGCCTCTGTAATGGATGTGATGGATAAATTTGTGTATTAAAATATAAGAAATGTAATAGATGTAGTGAATAAAACAATGTATTAGAAATATTGTACTTTGTAACTCTAAAACTGAAAAGTAAGCCCTGGTTCCCGGAATGGGAAAGGCGTTTCCAAATACCAGGACTTACTTTGCAACTGTGAAGTAAGATTGAAACTTAAATTTACAAGAGAAAAGGGTTGGCTTGCCAGGATGTGGCTCATTGATCAAATCAGACTCCGTGCACCTGGACCATCAAGTGGCTGACGGCAATCTCGAGGGAGGACCCGGAGATGTGAAAAATCACCATCCCAAAAAGAGGTTCCAGGAAAATCCTTTCAGACATGCCCCAGTGCCAGGAAATCTGTTCAAGATTCATCACCAAGTGAAAGACTGTGTTTGAACATGAAGACTGAACAGAAAACACAATGAACTCGCCGCTGGGCACAAAAAACTGTATAAAAATCGGACTCAAATACCCAGCTGGTGTGGACAGGGCAGGATCACACCCTTGCTGTCGGCTGCCTGTTTCACCCAGCATTCGATCGAATGTTGCTTGTGGCTGTCTCAGATAGATATTTGGAAATGGAAAAATAAAACTTTGGTTTTTTATCCGATTGGCTAATAATCATTTATAACACCTCCAAAATGGCCCTTGGCTCCTATTGGTTCGGCCATTGAGGGGCTGGGAGGCACAACGCAGACCTTTGTATGCCCACAGCCTGTGTTGCTCAGAAATGCAGAGGGACGGACGGTGGTGTTTCGGCCCTGGGTCGTAGCTGTTCCATTTACCCTCTGGGGGCGGGATGTCCTAACAGCCTGGGTAGGAGTGGAGGTGCCGCCAGCCCGAGAGGACTGCGGAAACCCGGGGTCCGACTTATAAGTGCCTTATGCCTTTAATTTTCCCTATATTTGCTTTAATGTTGGTTGTGTGTGTAATAGATGTGATTATAAATTCGTGCAATTAAAACATAGAAGGAAGTTATAGCAGATGATAGAATGTATATTTTCTATAACCCTGTGAGTATAAAAAGTAACCTTGATTCCCAGACTGGGA